>BQNB010038175.1:22632-47154 GCA_026074375.1 Tanacetum coccineum | reverse complement strand
ATACGCCGTATTAGGAATTGGTCAAACGCGTTTTCTTGTGAAGTCTTGGCGTAGACACGCCGTATCTCTTTTGTTGGATACGGCGTATTGGCGAAATTTCAGCAATCTTTAAATATCATCTTTTTAGCTCTAAATTATGCGCCTTTTAGCTTGTCTTCACAATACACTCCTAAATTACTGCATTTATCAACTTTAAAGCAATTAAGTACCAAATAATGCAATATTTATATAAAAGTGGGCAAAACAGATGAGATAAATGATATAATAAAGTGACGTGATTTGATGTCATCAAAGACCTTTTTAATAGTTTCATTCTTTTGAAATGCTCTCCCTACACATGTGCATCGAGATTCAAAATTGTTTCGCACATGTAGGTAGAAGTTGTGCACTTAGAATCTTAAAGACCACATTCTTCTAGATCACATTTTGATCGCATTTTGTTGGGATTAAAAGCCTTCTTAATGCTGCTAATATTACTGCTGCTCATATCAGAATTAATGTTGCTTAGTTGTGTTAGTACTTATAAAACCTCAAAGGGTATATATTATTGTAATTGTAATTGTAATTGTGTTTTGTACATTGGATTGTATATGTATTTATACTAATACTATAGCTTACAGGGAATACTTCAGGAAAGTCTTGAACGATGGGTACGTCCTCAAGTCGCTTCTTCTCCGACTTGTCTTCAGTCTCTTTTGTAGTGACATGTGCCAGAAAGATAGGAAACCCTTTCTCCATGTACTTCTGCGTTTTAGTGCAAGAAATGATGTTTAATCGTGTCACATTTCCCTAGGTACTTCCATCACCGTATATGATTAAGGCTTTATTTTTCCAGGGGATGCGAACAATCTTCTCGGTACATGCAATGACCGCTTGGTGCTTCGCCAACCAATCCATACCGATTATAGCATCAAAACTACCAAGTTCTACCGGCATTAAGTTTATGTTGAATTGGTGGTTTTGGAAGTTTAATGTGCAACCCTTAAGTATAGTGTTTAACCCGATTATCCTCCCGTCGGCTAGTTCAACATCATAATAGTAATCTAAAGTGGATGGTGTGATGTCAATTTGGGAGCTAAATGCAGTAGACACAAAACTTCGATCGACACCCGTATCAAACAAGATATAAGCATAGCGGTTGTTTAGAAGAAACGTACCCGCAACGACGTTGTCTGGATTTGCCCCCGCATTTCCAACCACATACACCTTTGCTGGAGCTCTGTCATTCCCAGCTTGATTACCACGGTTGCCTTTGTTGTTTTTCAGCCTTGGACAATCCTTCTGGAAGTGTCCCTGAACTCCGCACTCAAAACAAGTAGGTTTCTGACCCGATCCGGTGCCCTTCTGGTTGTTAGTGTTGTTGGCATTTCCCGTACCCTGTCAGGTATACGGCGATGTGACCATATTTGTTGCATTTATAGCACTTTGGAGCACACGGACCGTCATGGTGGTAATTGACTTTGAGCACAGGGGTATAGATCCCGCATGTTGGTTCTTATCACGTCGATCCAGCAGTGTATGCCCTGCCGGTGTTTTGCCTCTTGATTTGTTGTTGTTGTTGATTCTGACTATTTCGGGAAGTGTTTTCAAACTTCCTCTTGTTTTCAGCTTGTCTTTCCGCAATGGTATTGACTCGCTTTGGCTATCTGTTCAGTGGCCATTTCAATAGCCTCTTGCATTGTCTTTGGTTTTGAAGCTACGATGTTTCCATGGATCATGTCGGGCAATCCCCCGACATACCTTTTAATTTTGTCTGACTCCTCAGGGAACATTCTCACACAGAGAAGTGCTAGTTCTTAAAAACGTTGGTTGTATTTGACCACATCAGTACCTATCACTTTCAAGTTCCACAATTCTGCCTCAAGCTTCTTCATTTTGTTTCGTGGACAATATTTGTCGGTCATCTTCTTCCTTGTAGATCAGACCCAATTCATTGAATATGCAACAATCATGGGTCAACAAGTCATAACATGGGGAATTCCACCATGTTAGACGCACTTGCTAAAATAGTACTAGTAGAGAACGTTGAACTGGTTTTCCACTGGGCAGTGGCTTATTCAGAAGACAGCCCTCCATTCTTTCAATCCATAGAGGTTAACTCAACCACTCCCTCAGTGCCCTTGAAATACAGAGGTTTGCACTTCATGAAATCCTGGTAAGTGCACTCTCGAGCAACGCGTTCAGATCCCCTGACACCCGTTCCCGAAGAATGGCTATCAGTGCCATTCCTAGTTGCGTCACGTGCGGCCAGAGCGGCACTGACACCTTGATCAATCATAGCTTGGAGTTGGGCATTAGTGACCGTAGTGGTTGTGGTTGCTGTTGGGGCTGGTGTTGTTGTGACCGGTGTTGACCTTGTAGCTCGTTTTGGGGCCATTTTCTTCAATCATAAGAAAATACAATATCCGTTAGATTTCATAAAATCATAACCATGACATGACATATCCATGATAAATAAAGTGAGATCACATCACACAGTGAAATGTACAATTGAATTGTAATTAACAATGATATAACCAAATCGACATTCATTCATCACAAATTCGATTATAAACATGACATAATACCACCATTCCATATATAACTGGAAAACATACATGATTGGTTCTTGATACAAAATGATCATAATGTTAGGTTACAACAAAAGAAAACATAATAACCCTAAGCCTTACTAGCCGGGATTCACCCCGTAATACATAGTAGGCTAAATACAAAACGACTAGCCATAACAAAGTCTAATCTAAGTACTGCTACCAGCCTCCTCTGGCAGCTCTGGCTGTGCAGGACCCCCAGTGGGTCCCTGCTGTCCCTGAAATGCAGTAACCTGCCCCTGTAATGCCATCACCTGTCCCTGTAAAGCTGTCACCTGCCCCTGCAGTGTGGTGACCAGTCCCTGAAGTGGAATCATCTCTCTCTGTAGGGTCTGCATAACAGTCAATGTCTGAATAATCTGCTGCTGTCGAGTACGATCAGCAGCTCTCAACTCTCTCATCTCCTCACGCCTCCCGCGGTCTGTCTCTAGCAAATCTGAAATCGCTCTCCGTCTATTACGATCCGCTGACTGTAACTCTGTGATCTCTGACATCTGTGCATGAACTGTGGTGCGTAGTGACATAACCTCTGCACGAGCAAGATCACTCGCATCCATAGATCGTACCCAAGCCTCTCTAGACATCCTAGCCTCAGTCTCCATCAAAAGACGTGTATGTGCATGTCCACGTCTGTCTCTAAATAGCATATTGACCCGACCGGCCAATAATCGCCTCTGGCTCTGCTCATCATCTAACATGGTGTAGATCTCATCTGTGTCTCGCCTAACCATAGACTCAAAATCTCTCACGTGTGCACCCAACTCTGTGTCGGTACTAACTGGAGCTCCCTGTAGGGTCTCAACAATCTCATCCCATGAATCCGTGATCCCATAACCAACATATCTCTCTGGGTCACGCCTAATCTCCCTGTCCATAGTGGCAACAAAGCCGTAATCTGCCCTAAGACCTCCAGCTGGTCTAGCAGCAGCAGCGGCGGAGCTCTCTCCTACCTCGTATCCGGGACCAAGAGCTATACCTAACCTCTTCCGAGGTGGTAGGTTAACCTCAGGTCTATCCTCTCTATGACTGGCAGAGGGTAACAACAATGGTGGTAATGAAGTAGGAGCTGATGTGGGCATGGGTGGTGGTGCATCTGGTCTGGTGGGGGAGAGTATGAAGGGTGGTGGTAATGGTAGAGAATGGGAAGTAGCTGCAGCCTCAGCTCTCATCCGAATCGTGGCAGCTCGATAGCCCAATGAACGAATAGGACTAGGAGGTGGTGCTGTCAATACAGGTGAGGGTGGTGATAGTGGGAAAGGAATCTGGGGTGGTGATGAAGACCATGGAGATAGTGGTGATGCTGGTGGGGAAGATATAGCAAGCAGTCTGGCAACCTCAGAATCAGACCATGCTGGTACAGGTAATGGCTCTGGAATAGTAATCCTAGCTGTCATACGATATGCAGGGTGAGGTGGTGGTGTGGCCGCAGACTCATCAGTCTCAAACGGCTCAGTCTCCTCTGCAGACGGGGCAGTAGCTGGTAAAGCAACAACTACAGGGTAGGCAGGAGCTGAGTGCTCCTCCTCCGCCTCCTCGTCAATCTCAACATCCATCTCGTCATCCTCATCCTCCTCATCGGCATCGATGTCCATATCAGCCATCGTCCTCATCCTCCTCCGATGTCCCATCTATCATCTCCTCATCTCCTCCATCGCAGATAGTCGATAGGATCCTCCTCAGGGTCCTCATCGTCATCCTCCTCCGGATCTGCATCAGGATCAGACTCCGGAACATAATCAGGTGATAGTGCAATAGGTGAGGCATCCTCAGCATACGGCTGGTCCTCAGCAACGATCTCATCATCAGCATGCTCTGCACCTGGAACATAATCTGGCGAAAGTGGTGCATGCCCTGGCTCCTCCGGGCCAGGTACATAATCTGGAGAGGGTGGTGCCTGAAGAGCGGCCTCAAAGTATGGGTCCTCTGGCATGTAAGGTAGCTCAAGTAACTCATGATCATCGGCTCTAGGTGATCCGATGTCTGATAGATCCTCAAATGGGCTGGATACCTCCGTGTGTGTAACGCCTCTGTTTTATCCGAATCTGACATGACCTGAATCTGAAAATCAAAATACTTATATAAAGTGTTTAATATTAGACTCTTATAGTAATATACATTTATATCATAACCATGTATATCAAATATGAAGCATCTAGTTCAACCAACTAATGTAACAAGTAGTGTAATGCATGAATGTATGCCTATGTAGGTCCCCGTGTACAACCCTATGTATGAATCGTTGTTTTGAAAACGTTATTTGTCCAGCAAAAACATTTGACCTGGTTCTCTATAACCTTGGCTCTTGATACCAATCTGTAACACCCCCAAATTGGGTCGCAGCGGACTAAGGGTCCGGGGCGTGTTACTTCTCAGATCAATAACACAAGATATATATAGAACGACCAAAAAGTCGTTTGAAAATGATACATTGGATTTAACAAAGTAATTGTTACATAAACCGCGAAGCATAACTGTCACTTATTCATAGTACAAAGATTTCTTAGCCCATAGTTATACAAAATGTATTGCGACAAAATCTTTATTGCATGATATCCCAATCAAAACCACCAATGTATCTCTTGTACCTCTTGCTTACTGATCCCCTGAAAAACATTGCTTTAAAACGTCAACAATAATGTTGGTGAATTCATAGGTTTGATAAATCATATATTGTAGGACCACAAGATTTCCCAAGTGTATGATAATGCAACAGATGCAGAATATCCGATATAAATTGTAATTACGTTGCTCTAAAAGCTCGTGACAAAACCACCCCTTTGGATGCTTGACGTGTATTGATCCAAATTAATTGCCTACATGCCCGTGTTATGTTCTAAAAACCCGCAACATCCTATATCGACATGGTATATAATCGTTTTTTATTCGTTTCCGCCTAGTGATAGCTTTTTTTTTTAAATTCCCACCCGAACGGGGTTGCAAACCCAATAATCTATTATAGACATTCGCGCTCGTAATAAACAATTTTTAACAGTTCATGATAATATGCTCAGATTGGGTTATCGATAACGTTAGGCCAACATGTAATCATAAATGTGAAACTTTAACCACTTGTGTCCCAGTTGTAAAACTTGCATGTTTTTCACCCCCAAAAACTTTGTAAAACAAAAGCATGTAAAACGTGGGGCTATGAACTCACCTTGAGTTCTGATAATCCAAATATTGCAGATAAAGCGTCACGTAAAAGATCGAATGCAACCTAAATTATCATAGGTCGTATAAGTACCGAGTACTTTAATCAATAACATTGAATATAATCCTATAGTTGTTACATCGTACATCGTCGGCAGCTATCATAGTCAAAAGAGGTCATGACATGACGTACGAGGAGTTAGACACTTTAAAATATAAAAAAGTAAATCCACCAACCTCGTCGATACGCCATCCGAAGAGGCCTCATTATGACACCCCTAGTAATTAAGTACTTCGGTAACCACATTAATATGCTATATAGCTCAATCACCAGGTAATGGTTAAGGTAAAATTGTTTTTAAAAAGTAAAAACGTTTATAATTACCGTTTTTGCAAAACAGGCGTAACTTTCGCGTTTTAGAGCTCGATTCCCGCGTTCTTATGCCCATTTTTTTTTTCGTATCTAAGACGAGTTATCATTATAATTGGACATTTTCGAATTTCGGACTACTGTGAACATAAAAATTACTGTTCACTGATCAGACCTTATATAGTATTCTTATAAACGATTTTAAAATTGTCGTAAATCCTGTAAACGTCGTATTTATTCGTTAAGGCTCCGTTTTAGTATTCGTTTCGAGGACGTTCGCAATAATTAAAAGGTTCCTATAAATATTTATGAGGTTTACAAAAATATAACTTTTCGTCATGAAATAGTAACTTTTATAAAAATAGTTTTTATAAAAGTATTTAATTGTCGTAAAACTCGCGAAATTCATAACTCGTGTGTCGTTTATTAATAGGAAAAATACGATTCTTATCATTTGTGGAATCCTAAAAATAAGTATTATTTGTTAAAAATATCAAGACCCATGCTGTTTATAATTTTTTATTAAAAATGTTTTTATAAAAATTCATTTACGAACTGGTTCGTTTATGATATTAACGTTTAAATCATTTTAACGTGTGGACACTTTTATATTCGTTAGTTAAATCCGATTTAGAGGCACGTTACTTCGAGCCGTTAATTAATCTGGGACGCATCGACGTGAAATGTATAGAGATCGGTAGCATTCACAAATCTTTAGAGAGCGCTAGTACGTAGGGCTGAGTATTTCTTTTGGTTTCATTATAGGGCTATTTTGCACTATAATAAAGCAGAGGCAGAATAAGTGTCATAGCCATGAAGCAGTAATGGCTTGTCAGTTGGAGCATTCTCATTCGTGCGCCTAGCATGCGATAGCGTCTGCTACTAATTTTACCACTTTATACTTGTTACTACAAGTCTTACACTATTATATATAATATCATATATCATATGTATATTAGTCTATAATCCCATCAAAGTCATTTTGTCCAAAGTTTATAAGTTCCTTCATAATACTGATAAGGCATAACTTTTATAAATTTATCCCATTTTACCATAAGTTCATGCGTATAGCCATTTTTTTCATATAAATCATAAAGTGTACAAGATTTCTTCATTTTTGATATAACCTCATTTAATGATCATATAACACCAATATAATCCAAAAATTAACCATAACATGTCATTTTTATTTTCTTCACTTGAAACAAATTAAGAATCATAATAAACTCCTAATTGTACCCATAATCTTTTTACACCAAATAACTTGATACAATATTTCTCATCTTTTTTTAACATGAAGTAAGTAATAACACCACATGTATATAAGTGTATAAAATGATCATTTCAGGTATAAACTCCATTTTCATGATAAAATCCTAAATGGTGATTAAACTAAATAGAAATAACATATGCATATCAAAGAAAGTTTACAAGAATATAAAGAGTTCAAGTAGACCTTATGGTATATGATGATGATGATGAGCTAGTGCTAAACCCTTGTTTAGACACAAAACCAAAGCTTGCACAAATAAAAACCCTTGTTTTCTTAACAAAATCTTAGCTTTCTTTCACTTGCTCAATACTTGAAAAAGCTTAGTCAATGCTTGGAAATATCTTAGAATGTCTTATAATGGATGTGTATAAGTGTGTATGGGTTGAATAAAATTTTGTATGGATTGTGTTGGGGGGGGGGGGTTTGTATGCCGTAGCATATAGAGAGACAAAGGGAGGACAATATTTGATTTTGGTTAAGTATTTTGCTTGTATGTTTTCTCATCACTAGATACATGTATATAAATGGTGTAAGTCTTTAGTCAAGGAGACAAGGTAAGGTCTAAAGGATGGTCTTGGTCATAGTCTAAGTCAAAGAGACAAGACATGGCTAGTATTAATGAGGTATGGTGTGTTTAAATGAACTAGTGAAGTACTTTGACCAAAGAGTGAATTTTTCCTATATCTTTGAATCCATTGCCATAATTTCGGCAATAAGATGATATATGTGATGTTGTTGACTAATTTTTATGTATTGGGTATAAATGTGGGTATTTGTTGAAGCGTAGAAAAGTTTTTGTGGTTCCGGGAGTGCCTAAACGCAATTTATCGCGAAACGTATACACTTTACGTATCCGACAAAAATAAAATGAACAAAGTTAATAATTATCCTCAAAATAATTATATAACCCTTGCTTGATGTAAACATTTAATTGTTTGATGCCCGTTTACATTGAACGCTAATTTTTAGCTTACGCGATTTAGCTTAACATTTATGATTTAAAGCAAATGCGTACAATACAAAAGGTACGTTGGGGATTTACCGACGTCGTCAATGACTTGAAAACACAGGGTGTTATATAACATACTATATTTCCAATACGGTGTATTGGTCTTCTTTTGATATGGCATATTGAACTTGTTTCCTTCGTGTTCTTTGGTGAGTGTTGGCACGGATACGCCATATCTTCCTGGATGGATACATCGTATTGGTCTTCAGAAGAATAATCTTCAAATTATCTATCAGACTCTGCAATCTTGTTATGATGATGTAGGAATCTCACATAAAACCTCAGTTGCACGTACTCCACAACAGAATGGTGTTGTCGAAATCCGGAACTATACTTTAGTGGAAGTTGCACGTACTATGTTGATATTCTCTAAGGCTCCATTATTTCTTTGGGCAGAAGCAGTCGCGACAGCTTGTTATACCTAAAACCATTCTCTTATTTAAAGACGTCACAATAAAACACCATATGAACTCATTCATGACAGAAAACCCGACTTAACATATTTTCACATCTTTGGTGCGTTATGCTATCCAACTAATGACAGTGAAGATCTGGGTAAGCTGAAACCCAAAGCTGATAGTGGAATTTTTGTCGGCTATGCACCTACTAAGAAGGATTACCGAATCTATAACAGACGAACCCAGTTAATCATGGAAACTATCCATGTTAAATTTGATGAGCTAATAGCGATGGCTTCTAAACAATTCGGTTCAGGACCAGGGCTTCAACTTATGACTCCTGGAAAAATCAGTTCAGGACTCGTGCAAAATCTTCCTTCTACAACACCTTATGTTCCACCAACTAAGAATGATTGGGATTTGTTGTTCCAACCAATGTTCGATGAGTACTTCAATCCTCTACCCAGTGTTGTATCTCTAATTCCTGTAACTGCTACTCCAAGACCTGCTGACCTGACCGGTACACCTTTGTCAACTTCTATTGAACAAGATGCACCTGCAGCTAGTACTTCATCCACAATACAAGAAACACAGTCTCCAGTTATTTCTGAAGGTGTTGAAGAACAGTTACAACATGCACCACTTAATGATGATCCATTTCTCGATATTCTTACTTTAGAACCAAGTTCTCAAGAATCATCATCAATTGTGCACCCAAACAACCCACCTCTTAAACATATTAGCAAATAAACGAAGATTCATCCTCTAGAAAATGTGATCGGCAATCCTTCTCGACATGTCTCTACATGAAAACAGCTACAAACGGATGCCATGTGGTGTTTCTTTGATGCTTTCCTCACCTCTGTCGAACCTAAGAACTTTAAAGAAGCATTGTTGGAATCTTCATAGATCGATGCGATGCAAGAAGAAATTCACGAGTTCGAACGACTGGATGTTTGGGAGCTTGTACCTTGTCCAGATTTAGTCATGATAATTAAACTGAAGTGGATCTTTAAAGTTAAACATGACAAATTTGGAAGGGCACTTAAAAATAAGGCAAGGCTCGTATCTAAGGGATATCGTCAAGAAGAGGGAATTGATTTTGAAGAGTCTTTCGCACCTGTGGCCCGCATAGAAGCAATCAAAATCTTCATTGCAAATGCCGCCAATAAGAACATGACTATCTACCAAATGGATGTCAATACAGCATTCTTAAACGGCGAACTACGTGAAGAACTCTATGTTAGTCAACCGGAAGGCTTCGTAGATCAAGACAATTGTACCCATGTGTACAAGGTGAAGAAAGCCCTCTATGGGTCAAAGTTAGCCCCACGTACGTGGTATGATATGTTGTCAAGCTTTCCACTTTCTCAAAATTTCTCCAAAGGTTTTGTCGACCCCACATTATTCACAAGGAAAGAAGACAAAGATATTCTCATGATGTTGATCATGCCAGGTGTCAAGACACAAGAAGAAGTACTTCTGGTAGTGCCTAGTTCTTAGGAGATAGACTTGTCAATTGGTCTTTAAAGAAGAAAATTCTCATGGCTATCTCTAGTACAGAGGTTGAATACGTTGCCTTATCTGGATGTTGTGCTCAAATCCTCTAGATGAGATCACAACTGATAGATTACGGATTTGAATTCAACAAAATCCTTCTGTATTGTGATAACAAAAGTATCATTGCTCTTAGTTTTAACAACGTATAGCATTCAAGATCAAAGCATATTGATGTCTGGTATCACTTCATTAAAGAGCAAGTGGAAAATGGTGTCACACCCTGCCAAGGCGAAAACGCAAGGCGCGACGAGAAAGGGAATCATCATAACACATTGGCGTCTATATAGAGAAACTAAAACATGCATAAAATACAAGGTATAGACATGCCATGTCATGAAAATACCCAAACACGCCAACAAAATCCAAAAGGCGTCTGACATTGAAATGAAGGCAGTTCATGTCAACGTCATGACATGCAAACATTCATACATCCAAAACAAATAACAAAATCTAGATAACTAAACTTCGCCAGCTGCCTACGGTCCATCTAGCCATATTTCCTAACTTTAATCTCATCCTGCTGAATACCTGAAAATGATGCTTATACATCAACACAATGGTTGGTGAGAAACATAGTTTTTCTGACACGCGCATCCAATCAGTTTTCAAAACAATTTAACCGATTACTGTGATTATATAACAATACTTTTGCATGCCAATTATGCTAACTAACATACAAGCTAACATGCAATTCAATCCAATCAAACCAACAAATCATATACTGGGTAGGCGTACCCATCTGATCCCTTAAACACCAAGCAGACCACCCATATCGCCCTTGGATCATACCTAATCTCTTTCCCTCTAGCTCAGGCCATGAATACCCAAAAGTAATCCTCCTGACTAGGCAACAAATCAATATCACATCACATAACATATAGCACATAACGCATATCAGTCACATAAAAGTCTATGCATTTACACTAACACATAATCATAGGAATTTAAACTCATTTCAACACTTGCGTCATTTCCATCCCAATTTTAAAACGCAATAAAAAGTGGGACTATGTAACTTACCTGAATGCTTAAAACGCAGCTTCCAATTCCTGTCACGCAACTATACAAATAAATAAACACGGTTACACCCGACCAAGCTAAAAGCTCTAGGCCATGTAACACACATATGATGGATTTCAAAAGGGTTTGATTAACCATCATGGGTCACCCTGACACCATGCCCAACCTTAACCACCTCATTAACACATCACACTAGTTAACTACAATTTATTCAAAAATGCAGAATTTTAGTGTATCTTTACTAACTCAAAACCCTTACTTGCTGACCTTCATAAATTATACTAAAAATCACCTAAGTTTATTTATGAGTTTACTAACTACCTTGTGATTCCCAATCACTCATTACATGTGAAACTATCCCAAATAAAATCCAACTTCAAAACTGTCCCAATTCGGATCTTATTGCACACTAAAATGTATGGCCCTAATTACCATACTTAGACACACAATCAGAAGATATCCTTTTAGGTTTTCTTTGTATACATATTGAACCTAATCACTGTAGATTGGATAACATTAATTCCACTTTTATGTTAGGGTTTTACCCTCCTAAACATGACCTAATTCTGACTCGTATTTACTGTTTTGACAACTTTTCTTGTAACCAATATCTAACCAACTTCCAGAACTCCAAATCACTCAAGGCCAGACTTTTTGAAAAATAGACTCTTTGAACTACAATTTAGGCACTTGAATCATATCAAAACATGTTTTTAACATCTATATATCATCAGTTGAACACAGCCCTAAATTCTGCTCAACTCTAAATCACGTTCTAATGCAAACCCTAACATGCAACATGTATGATCATAACCCTAAACTAACCCTAATCATCATACCATCATTAATGTTCATATATAATCTGTATTTTATGTAAACCCTAGATCCATCATATTAATTGTTACATGATTTAAAGAATTCTAAACAACTAGGTTTAACGAACATACCTAAACCTTGATTCTTGAACACTAAATCACCAACTTGTTCTTGATTGTTTTTTAAACTTTTTTTTCTTCTTCTTGATGGTTCAGCCGATCACAAGGGGAGAGGGAGATAAAAGTGATTTAGGGTTTTATTGGTTTTGTATTTATACTAATAGAATCCTAATTGTAATCAAATTGTTTCCTTTTTTTTCTTTTCTTTAAACCGGCCGAATAACACCCCTATATATATATATATATGATATCTTATATATATATATATATATTATAGTATATATATCTATATATATATTATATATTATATATATATTATATATATATATATATATATATATATTATATTATATTATATATATATTTTTTTAATTATTTATTTACTAAATTTATTTTCATTACCTTAAGTTTTCCTAAAAAACCTAAGCTAATTTGGGTAAACCTGTTTAATAAACGCATTACTAAACTTTTTTAAAATTAGCTTTTCATTTCACAATTCACTTTTAAATATTTAGGAAAAGTTTGCTACAAACTTCATATTTAACTCATTAACTTATCTCCAAACATAATACATTTCCATAAAACTTACACCAAAATTCATTAAATATTTGCAATAACGCCTCTTCCTTTCCATTATCGACCTTTCCATTATCACTATACGTGAACAAATGGAATACTCATCACCAAACACAAACGCACTCAAAATGAGATGATCATACACCTCAAAATGATATCATGCACCTATTCAAACCACTTAGCACACATATATAACACATAGCACACAAGAAATCACACAAAATGAACTCTTAGCCATTTCTAAAGGTATCACTAACCTGATTAAATCACGGATGTTACAGTATCCCCTCCTTGAGGAAATCTTGTCCCGAGATTTAACTAGCAGGCTCAACAACTCGGTCCACGAACAACTGTGGATACTTAATCCTCATCTGGTCTTCGTGTTCCTAAGTAAACTCAGGTCCACGTTTCGAATTCCATCTAACTTTCACAAGCACTATCTTCCTACGTTTCAACTTCCTAATTTCCCGATCCATAATCTCTACAGGTTCCTCGACAAAACAAAGTGTCTTGTCGACCTTGATCTCATCCAAGGGCACATGCAAATTAGCATCCGCCAGACACTTCTTTAGATTTGACACATGAAAAGTGTCATGCACGTTATTCAACTCCTCAAGTAACCTCAACTTATAAGCTACAAGATCAATCATTTCAAGGATCTCAAATGGTCCTACATATCTTGGTGCTAACTTACCATTCTTTCCAAAACGCACTACGCCCTTCCAAGACGATACCCTTAATAATACCCGATCACCCACCTCAAACTCTAACGGCTTACGCCTATAATCAACATAGCTCTTTTGACGATCTCTCACCACTTTGAGCTTTTCCTTTATCAATACCACCTTATCAGTCGTTTCTTGTACTAACTCAAGTCCAGTCAAACTACTCTCTCGAGTCTCTGCCCATAGAACAGGCGACCTACATTTACTTCCATACAAAGCTTCAAACGGAGCACACCGAATGCTCAAATAATAACTACCACCAAAATCGATAACACATACCCTTATTATATCTTCCAAAGTCTGAATCATATGTTTACTTTGTCCATCCGCTTGAGGATGCTAAGCAGTACTCAAATCCAATTGCGTCTCTAACACTTTCTGCAGCGTCTGCCAAAACCATGAGGTAAATCATCCATCTCAATCTAAGTTGATTGTCACCAGAATTTCATTACTTGCTATTATCTCATCAATATAAATCCTTGCCAACTTCACATCTTAAAATCTTTTTGTATAGCTAGAAAATGAGCTAACTTTGTCAGTCTATCGACCATCACCCAAATCACATCATACTCACTACTTTGACCTTAGAAATTTAGTGATAAAATCCATGGTGATTCTATCTCATTTTCACTCAAGTATCTCAGGCTATTGCAGCAAGCCAAAAGTCTTTGACATTGCAGCCTTTACCTCTTAAGCAAATCTGACAATTGCTAACATAGGTAGCTATATCATTTTCTACATGTTGCTACCAATACATGTCTCCAAGGTTATAGTACGTCTTATCCGCTCCTAGATATACTAAGTATCTTGATGCATGAGCCTCATCCATTATACTTCCTACCAATAAAACCCAAATTTGATCCATAGAGCACAAACTCTCGTCTCCTTTTCTTTCCATCTGTTGATCTAAACCATGTAGCCTTTCTGTGAGTACGTTTTCTTGCTTGAACGCCTTACTTTGGGCTGCCAGTATCATTCCTCTTACTCGTCTTGATTTTACTCTCTCCTTTCTACTCAATGCATTACCCACTACATTCGTTTTATCGGAGTATCACATAAATCATTCTTCAAAGTCTGAAAAGCCTCTTCTTTTTCTACGCTCTATGCATACTTCTGATTCCTCTCAGTTAGGGAAGTAAGGGGGTTCAACAATCTTAAAAAAATTCACGATGAACGTCGGTAGTAACCTTCCAATCCTAAGAACAATCATCCAATTCCTCACTGCCTCACTCTTACTTGGGTCTACGTGAATACGTAATGGTTGACCACATGACTAAGAAAATGCACTTCTTCCAACCAAAATTCACACTTAGAAAACTTAGCATATAGCTTCTCCTTCCTCAGTGACTAACTTTAAATGAACTTCATGTTCCTCCTTCGACTTTGAGTAGGCCAGAATGTCATCAATGAATACGATGACAAACCTACCTAAGTACGGTTTGCAAACCCGGTTCATTAAGTCTATGAAAACCGCTGGTGCATTGGTTAACCTAAAAAGCATAACCGTATACTCAAAATGTCTGTATCTCATTCAAAATGCGGTCTTTGGGATGACATCCTCATGCACTCATAGCTGATGAAAACTTGGCCAAAAATATATCTTTACGAAAGGACACGCTCCTTGTAACTGATCAAACAAGTCATCAATCCTAGGGAGTGGATAATGGGTTTTTAATAGTTAATTTGTTCAACTCCCTATGATCAATACACATGCGAAAAGAACCATCCTTCTTCTTTGAATAACACAGGTGCTCCTCACGGAAAATGACTAGGTCGTATGAAACCCTTGTCTTTCAACTCTCGAAGTTGTTCAGACAATTCTTGCATTTCTAAGGGTGCTATACGATATGGAGACTTCGCGACTTGCGTCGCTCCATGAACCAAATCTATGCGGAACTCAACTTGTCGGCGTGGTGGTCATCGACAAATCTTCTGGAAACACATCAATAAAATCTCGTACGATGAAAATATCACTCAATTTTGGTTCATCTACCTTTGTATACATTAAGGTTTTCACGACTCCTTGAGTACGTTCACCATGAACCCGAAGTATCTCATCACCTTCTAATGGTATCCTAACCACCTTCTCATGACATACTATCACAAACTCCCTCTTGGATAACCAGTCCATTCCCACAAACACATCAAAGCTTCCACGACTCAACGGTATCAACGAACTCCAAGGGTTACAAAAAATCGAATAGGATAACAAACGAATATCGAGTCAAAGGCTAAAATGCATATAGGAGATTCCACATATGCAAATAGACATGGATCAAATGACATAAGAATCCATTGAAAAAAAGGATACGTATATGCACGAGTGAACACGCGAACAAAAAAAAACAGGCGTACCACGACAAAAGAACACATAAAAAATCAATACGAAAGACGGAAATTCTTATACGAATTATCGACTTTACTCGAAAGGCCAAATTAAATAATGTTTTTTTAAAATCAATCTAAATTAAGAAAGTCACTTTAAGTTTAAAAATCATTTTAAATAATACTAAAATTGTCTTTGTTATCCCACTAGTTTAATCCATTACACAACAATATTCTTTACCAAAATGCTAGAAATAATAAGAAATCTTAGAGAGAGAAACAAGGATGGAATATTAGATTAGAGAGAGAGTTTGGAGGATTACAAGTGAAATGAAATGTAACCAACACCCTTCACCAAGTGAGGTGAAGGGATATTTATACCCATGACTTGCTATCTTGTGGCTCAACCCTACTCTCTACTAACTAAATGCTCCGGATACCAATCTTTACACACCCCGCCAAGGCGGAAACGCGAGGCATAAACAAGAATGGATATCATCACAACACATGGTGTCTATATAAAGAATACTAAAATGAAAACTAAAGTAAAGCAAAGACACAAAGTTTCATAACAATACCCAAAACCTAATGGTGTCTTTATTAATGAGAAAGAAGTCTTGTCAATAAATGACATGCAAAACATAAACCAAACAATTCAATCAAAAACATATATTCAAACAAAAAACAATAAAGAAAAACTCCAAGCATCCTACGGTCTCTTCTAGCCACTTCGCTCTATCTTAGCACCATTAAGCTCACATGAAAATGATGCTTAAAACGTCAACATAAAGTTGAGCGAGAATCATAGGTTTACGACATACAACAATATCCCAAAATAAACTTTCAATTAGCTACTGCAATTACCAAAACAATTCATGACACCAATTAACAACAACAGGACGGAACGTGCCCACGATCCACAATCATATCAACTACATATGTGTGCTACATGGCCTCATATTAGCTCACGTAGTCTTACCACCGTCACACCTTGTTTTACATATTAGGATCCACAATACCAAACATATCATATCGCAACACAACGAGACCCGGAACGTCCCCACTATCCTAAATACACAAACTACAGCAGACTATAAAAAACATTTTTAACACGACAACAAGCATCATTCTCACCCTAAAATAACATGAGAAAAAGGGGCTATGAAACTCACCTTTGCTTAGCTTTCCAAAAGATTCCAACAAAAAGCTCACTAAACAACTAGCAAAATTAAATCAAAACACAAAATAACTCGAGTACAGCGCTACTAAGACAAAATCTTAATGCACTTGTAACAATCATATTGATGGATGTATAAAAGGTGTCTATTAACCTATGTCACCTCGCAAAACCATACCCCAATCTTTGAACCACTTAGTGTCGTTAACTCAAGTTTTCACTAGTTATCCACAATTTATTCAAAAACTGCAGAAATTTTTTAACGGTGACTAACGTAATCAAAACCTATACTTACTGACCTCCATAATTCATACCAAAAATCACCTATGTTCATTTATGAGTATATTAACTACCTCATGATTCCCAAGATCCATTTACATGCACAAGTACTTCTAAGAAATCAAACTTCAAAACAGTGCACCTATACGGAATCATTTTTGCACACTAAAACGATTGGATCTAATAGACCATAGCCTTAGACTCCTTACAAGAAGCTCTCCTTTGGGGATATTATAATAGAACACTAAGAACTAATCGCTTTTGTCTAAAGGGATAGGCTAAATTCGAATTTTAAGTGGGGGTTTTATACCTCGTAATCTGACCTAAATCTGACCCGTATTTACTGCTTTGACAACTTTTCTTGCAACCAACGTTTGACTGACTTACCTACCTCAAAAACCTTCGAGGCTGGATGTTCTGGAAACTAGACTCTCTGAGCTACATCATAGGCACCGGAAACTTGACAAAAGCTATGACCATCATTATAGATATCATCTAAAACAACACCAAACCTAAATTCTTACCAATCTAAATCAAATTCGTAACTTCGATATAAACCCTAACGAATACACCCATATGATCCTAATTAAACCATAATCATTATAACATGTTAATTTATATCACATTATTAAACAGATGTTATAAACCCAGATTATCTACCTAATAATATATTTCATGTTTTTAATGATAATTAACCTCAAAGGATTATAAATTATACCTTAAATCTTCGAATCTTGAACACAAAAATTACCAAACTTGAAAAAAATTATTTTTCTTCTTCCTCCTTTGATAAAATTTGGCTGGGACAATTAAAAACAAGGGGGAGAATGGTTTTTGATATTTATAAATTTTACAAAAAGGTTTAGGATATATATCTTTTACCAATTTTAATTAGAGTAAGATTTGAATTTCCTTTTTTTCCTTTCTTTCTTTTCGGCCGATTCCCTTTATAATATATATATATAATTTATATAAATATATATATATATATATGATATATTTTTTTTTTAATTTATTTATTAATTATTTGTATAACCTTAAGTTTTTTATAAAAACCTAAATGAAGGGTGGGATGGGGGGGTGTTGTGGGTGGGTTGTGTGGGATTGGGTCTAATTTTTGAGAATACCTTTTTTGGCGTAAACGCAAATTACTAACTTTTAAAAATAAATAACTTTTCATTTTTATTTTTAACCTAACTTTCCACAATAGACATTCTACATTTCAATCTTATTCTAACACTAATAACCTATTTCATACCAAACATGTTCTAACACATAAATACGTATACGTATAATTACTTACACAATTAACGCGAAACCGCTTCAATCACCGAAATCATTTCCTTGTCACCAAAAGTGAACGAAATGAACTCCATAAAATCCAACACAAATCCAATCCCATTGAGACGATCACGCTCAATGGGTTTGATTATCCAATCTACACATATCCCACATAAACACATATAAACACATATTAGCACAAATAACACATAACCCATACATTGAAACATATACGTAAGTCAACATTAACGGTTTGACTAACCTGCTCAAGTCATGGTTGTGACAAGACCAAACTTAGTACTGCTAAGTGACCGTTAGTACTGTTTGAGTCCTAACAGATTTTCCTCAATCAAAGAGCCGTTGAGATATTTCCGCCACATATATAGCTTATAGGGTTTGACTAATTGGAGACTTCTTGATTTATCTATAGCTTAAACGATTTCTTCAAGATAAAATAACTCTTTGTAACAGTCAGTTGAACACATACTCTTTTAAACCTCACTCTGATTCAATTCACTCTGACCAGAACCTTACACTTTATCACACAAACTAATCCCACCTCATTCATCATCTTTTCATTCATCAAATGGCACAGTTGGAATTTTGCGACAAGCATAATATGGTCGCTTATTTGGTTAAATCTGAAAGTAGTGAGAGTTTTGATGAAATCATAGATTTTCTTACTTCAAGCCATATCTACTATGCTCTTACTAAAAATCCCATCATTTTTGTGTCCCTTATTGAATAATTTTGGGAAACTGTTATTTTGAGCACTACTGAAGAAGGACTTCAAGTTATTTCTGCAACTATTGATGGACATGAAAAGCTTCCAAAACTGAAGATTCTTGAGAATACATTGGAAGTTAATGAGCATAAAGGCATTTCTGCACTCTCAAATGATGAAATATTTGAGCACTTAGCTCATATGGGGTAATCGAGACTAATTCTTAAAGCCTTACATTCTTTAAAAGGTCAGTTCTCACCCCAATGGCATTCTTTTTTCACAATTAGTCTAACATTGTCTAAGTCACCAAGAAGACTTTCATGGGATTAATTCAAGTAGCAACATTGCTACAACACCTGGTATAATGTCTATCTACAAGTTAGGCAGGTTTTAAATTTTAATATTCATCTTTGAAGCTATGTGATAAGAATTTAGATAGCCCACACAAATTCTTTATTGATCCCAGGTTTATCAACTCCTCTTAACAAACACAAAGTTATCTTAACCTCATACTAGAACCTATCCCACTCCTACTCTTACAAGTAAACTGTTTAGTAATATGAGGAGAGCCTCTAAAGGGTATTCAGGGGTAGTGACACCATTGTTTGAGAATATGTTGGTACAAATCACATGATGAAACAACTGCACACTCACCATCAAGGAACACATCTTCACTAAGAAAACTCATCACTATCGTCAACATCCCCACTCAATCAACACCTTACCATAACTAATTCACAACCCACCCATAAGCTGAAGGATACTGCTTCTAGCCTCATGATCACCTTTCCAGACTGTTCACTCACATGGAAGTACTTTGAGGGTAGCATGCAACAAAATGATTTGACAGATTTGGCGTAACAAATTGAATATACATGATTGATGGATTGGTGAAAGGGACTTGCAGGCAAACCTAAAAACTTATAGAACTGGCTCTCACCAAGTATGTACTTAGAGTAAAGAAACCTGGTAGTAACAATCTAAAGTTGGTCAAGGCCAAGGAAACGGAAAAGGATGTTCTTCTCAGATGATGAAAGAGATTGCAAATCATTCTTCCAAACAGGGGAGGAAGATTTCTCAAATTGATGAAGATCCAACGATTTCTCTAGTACAAGATGAAGGTATTTCTTGGATTCCACAGGAAGAGGAAGTTCATGAGAAGCTCAGTGATGAAACTGAAGTACTTGTACAAGAAGAGACTCCTATTAAAATTATTGAAGAACATGGAAGTGGTGAGAAAGGTGAGATGGAGATTAGTACTGCTAACATACAAGTTAGTACAGCTGAGTCTCCAAAGTAGTACTGCTGTACCTCTGTTTAAACAAGAAGGAGTGCCAGGATAAAGGAAAGGCAATAATGGAAGAACCTTCTACTCTTCCAAAGAAGGGTTAATAAAAGAACTCAAGTGCAAGTGTTTGATATGGATGTGGAGTTAGCTAGGAAGATTTAAGGAAAATAAGAGAATCAGATTTTAATGCAGAACAGGACAAGAGCTTATAACAAGAAGAAGAAGAAAGACTAAATCTGGAAGCAGCTAGGGAATTGCAAAGACAACGTGATCAAAGACAAGAGGTTCCAACTCAACCTACTCAATCTTAGGGAATTGACTGGAATGATCCAAGTGTACCGAGGTATCATGCTTTGAAGAATAGACCTCTGTCAATAGCTCAAACAAGAAGGAATATGATTACATACTTGAAGAATCAAGGAGGTTACAAAGAGAGCTACTTCAAGAAAATGAGCTATGATGACATCAGACCATATTTTTTGAAAGAGTAAGGGATCATGTCAATACTTTATTCCTGTATGGTCCTGAAGTTGAAGAAGATTCTACTAAACCAAGGTGAAATGAGAAACTATCAAAAATAGAAGAAAAGAGAAGGTTGAAGAAAAAATGTGAAAATTGGGTGGAGATTTTTTAGAGTGCCCTGAGCCAGTGTTGATTGAAAAGAAAGCTGTTTGAATTAGAAGAAAAACACTTGCAAGAAGAAGAGCAAGTGACAAACAAGGTCAAGACAACTCAAAGAGACAGAAGAAAGAGAAAGAAACAGCTGATTATGAGGAAGAAAAAGATGAATTAAGAATATGGTTGATAGTAGTTCCAGATGAAGAAGCAATTGTGGATCCAGAAGTTTTGCATACGGGTACACTGCCCGTTAAAGTGTTGTTTTTAGGTATAGTCGGCATAAAATAAATAGTAAAACTTGATTCATAAAATACCTACTCATAATGATACATTAAGTTGTTGGCGCCGCTGTCGGGGAGTGAAGTTGTTTAATTCTTGTTTTTATTAGTGTTTTATTTTAGTTTAGCTTAGCTTAATTTGCATATTCGTGTGTTTATTTGTGTGTTTGATTATCTTCATTGTATATTTTGCATATTGTGTGTTTGTGTGCATTATTACAGTTCACTGTAACTTTTTGAGTCGAATACTCAATACGGCGCATTCAACTTCTTGGATACGGCGTATACATTTTTTCTAAACCAATACAACGTATTCGACTCTATCATCAATACGGCGTATTAAGCTATTTGACTGTTTTCTTTCCTAGCAAATTTATTACAGGTAAAAATGGACGACCCCAACATTACTATGGAATAATACATCAGGCTCGAGGAAGAAAAAGCTTAAAAACGTAGGAAAGTGTTTAACTAGGAAACTGCTAGGTATGGTAAGATCTGGTATGATGAAGACGTTCTCGACCTCAGATCCGTTGAAACTGAATTCCCAGCTATAGTCTTCAATGATAATTTGTCATCGAACGAAACACTCTTTCGTGAACCCACGGTAAGTTCTCTTAACAATAATAAAACTGACTTTAAAATATCGTTTGACAAATCCGACAATGAAGATTACACGGTAGTTTTTGACAAAAACTCGTTTTCTTATAAAATAATTTTTGTCAATGATTTGAAAATGGATTCAGAAAATGACAATGAAAAAGTCAATATGCCTTCATTTCCATCACCCGAGCCAAAGGTCAGTTGTTTTGAAGATTTAGACTTCTTTAAAGATTTTGAGAATGAATTTCCAGCCATTGTTTACAATGATGCTCTAACGTCTAAATCAGATTTCTAAACTGAACCTATTGTAAGTCCTCAGCATATCGATGGATTTGATTTGAAAAATGAAACATCATTGTCCGAATGTGATAAAGAGGAACAAAACATTTAATACTTTAATGGCCTATTTCCTTTTAACGTAATTTACCTCAATGATTCAAAATCAGATAAGGACAATGATGATGATAAAATTGATATCAAACACTCTTTGAGGGGTAATGTAATAAATACTGATGATGGTGCCTATACACAAAGGTCAAATAAGCTTTTGGAAACAAGACATGATACATTTAATAAATTTTTCAAAACTGAAACTTTTATCAAGGAATTAAATATTAATATCATGACTTGGAGTCATCTTAACAAAGGGATGTCATTCATTTTCCTAATCAAGAATTTTTATGTGCCATTTGGTCTCCCGTTCGACCCTAAATTGTTTTATAAGGATAAGATTAAATTGGGGCAAGTCTAACTTAAAGACTTTTCTGTAAACAAAAGTGCTTGCCGAAGACAACTTGGAATTTATTTTTCTGTTATCAAGTCTGTCTTCCCAGACTGTCTATACAGCGTATCCAAACCCTATGGATACGGCCTATTGACTATCTGGACGTTATCCGGTCTTTATTTTCAGCATAGTCTATAGGACGTATTCTTTAAACGAATATAGCGTATTCGACACAGGTCTCAATATGACGTATCCTTGGGTATGGATATGGCATATCGACTTCATGTATAGTTTTAGGTTATTATTTCGAGTCTAACCAACGGATACAAGAAGATAGAAATTGCACTTGTTCTCTTATGCTTAATACAAGACCTTCTAAATAAAACGACAAAGTTGATGAAGTATCGATAATCTAGAATCCTGTGTGTATTGTAGTCATGCTGGTATCCAGACGCATTTACAACACACATTCTTGCTCATAAACTCAACTTGGAGAATCTACCGAGCAAAATATTAAGGGATGTTGTATAATTCAAGTGGGGGATGGAATTAGAATGTTTACTTATCCTATTTTTCACATCAAAATTCATAAATTATGCTCAAATTTTAAAAAATTTCAAGCATACTTTTATGAAATTACCTGTTACATAACGCACACACAACAACCCTTATTAGATATTGTTGGGATTTAACCTTATCTATTTCCAAATGTTTACCTAAATTCCACAAAAATATGAGTGTGCCGGTGATGTTTTAGACTTTAGAACTTGACTTGGTATATCACTCGAGATCACAGTGATGAGTACTATGGATTTAGATGGAGTAACTTGTTTAAATTGATAAATTTCTAGGATTACACCCAAAAAAGCCTATTCATGTAGTTTTATTAACTAACTACACTGGTTAGTTAACCCCCGTATAAACCTTTTGTTTAGTCTTATCTTAAGAGTAAGATACACTTAGAAAAACCAATAGAGCCAATCCTTTAGGAATTACACCAACTATATGTTTTGTTACACCTTTACACCTTAGCCTACCCTGTTAGATTATGTCCATTTATCAGTTACTAGTTGCTTAAAGTGTAAAGTATGTATTTCCCGAGTCTTGTGTCAATTTTCTATCTTTGATACGATTAGGAAGAAATTTGCACATTGCAAATAGGAGTGTATAAAGTAGTCGAAACTCGTGTATTTTTACTACCAACACAATTATTGGTACGTGCGAAGAATGAAGAATTACTGAAGGAATTATCCGGAGTTATTATGATCGTGAAGATGGTGAAATTACACTGAGTTTCTTAGTATAGTGTTAGAAAAACAAAAAAAATAGAAAAAAAAGAGAAAAATCGCAGCAAAAAAAAGAGAAGGAAAGTTTGGAGATAATCGCAAGAGCTTAAACCGAAGGAATTATATGAAGGATCGATTATTCGTTGATACGTCTTAAAAATCAACGATGTAGAGTATTGTATAAAGTGGTAGATATCGCCACTTGTCTTGTAAAAGTTTGTAAAGTATGAGATGATTGGGAAGTTGACCATTACGGAAACGCCAACTTAGGTTGTTGTTTTTGATCTACGATCAAGACGTTTGTAAATAGTTATGTCTTTATCATGGTAACGGTC
>BQNB010038175.1:0-17396 GCA_026074375.1 Tanacetum coccineum | reverse complement strand
AAATGTATGGATAAAGGGTCTAAAGAAAGTAGCCCTCCACACAACTTAGGCAGAAACCGGGTCAATACATATGCTGTCAAAATTACAATGTTGATTGCTGACATTGAAGATGACATCATGGACCCAGTTATGCAATGCACAACCCCTTCCAGCCATTCGGGTTTCTCTCAAAAGAAACTTATCTCATTTGTCACAGAGAAACATACGACTTCTATTGACTTTCTCACTCCAAGTTAGTTGATATTGAATAGGTGTAGTCTACTCCAACCTCCGATTACTAAAACCAAAACGCACAAACGAGTCTAGAGCCAAGAGATCCATAAATGAATCTCATTAGGACACATTCCATATCTAACACTTGTTGAACACCAATAAGTTCACAAACTGTTAACAAGAGTCCTACGCAATATCCTTGTGATTATGCTAGAACATCCGAGTGATACTTATGTACTCACAATGAAGATGGAAATCCTGCTTGAGCCAGCATCAAACAAGCTCTTGGTAGGTGACTTGTGAGATTTTATATGAATCAAACTTGTGTCAACTGGAAAGAAACGATGGTGCGATTCAATGTGAATCAAACTTGTTCTAGGAAATGAATTGACGGCTTAATTAGAAAGATAGTAACTATCTAATTCACTCTTACTATGTTGTCTGCTTTGAAGCAAGCATGGTAAATCTAATACATCTGTGTTAGAAGACCCTACGCTTTAAGCTGGAAACCCTGTCAAGGAGATTCTTTGAATCTTCCTGATCACAGGTACAATATTTATACTGTAAAACGGTCCTACGGAACCGGAGGTTAATCTAACCAAATTCGGACAAATGACAAATCCATATTCGTCCACATGCTTTATTGCTAACTGTTTTATTTCAGGATACATAAAGATGGAGATGGTGATGCCTCATCCAGCTGGAGTCGGATTCATTACCACATGCTCATGCTCAAACTACAAAGACATACCATAAGCATCAAGATTCAAGAATCATGAAAGCTCAAGAATTAAAGACAAAGACTTCCACACAAACTCTGATATACAAGATCTTCCTTCAAAGATATCAAGTCTATCAAGGGAGATTGTTAGCAAGCTTTCAAGATGATGCAAAGTATGAGCATGTTGGTCAAGACACAAGATCGCAAGGTGGCAAAGATGATCAAGACAAGCAAGGAAAAGATTTAAAGATCTCGGACAAAAAGACAAAGTCAAAAGACAATGACAAAGGCTAAAGATCAAAGATCACAAAGCATGAAGGAACAAGCCTACAACGTAGACAGAGACAAAGATCACAAGAGCTCAACGACAACAGCAATCTCATTGATCTCACGAAGGAGTGTCACAATGAACTCACTTCGGGGGAGATTGTTAGCCTCAAAATATATTGAGTCGAACAATGGAAGTTCGTTCATTATATTAGGTCTCGGTCACTTAATTAATTATACGTTGTAATAGGCTACACGGGTAAACGGGCTCTTAAATGTAATCTAACCGGTCACGTGTATCGGGCGAAAGCCCAAGTAATTCCGAGCCCGGCCCGTAGAAATACCAAGGCATGAAAGCCTCTTGGTATTAAGTATAAATACCCCTCTCCAAGTATGGAGAGGGGGTTGATTCTTGTTGATTGTTTGTTGATTCATGTTGATTCTTGTTAATTCTCATTTGTAATTTTGCAAGTAATCATCCATCTTTTTCTTCTCTCTACCTTTCTCTCTCTAACTTCTCTCTAAATTTCTTCCATATTTTATCTCATCTTATTTTTCTTGTTTCAATAATGAAGTGAAAGTGATATTGGGTTCCGACATTGTCTTAGGTGGAAACCGACGGGTAAAATATTCAAGACATTTGGTCTTAAGTGGATTCCTACTGGAAAGATATTCACCTCTAGCACAACTAAGGTTGACAGTGAACCCACAAAATTTGGTTACTTCGATTTGGTTCGATTTAGTGTTTGTAATTTTCTTGTAATCGTGGTTACTTCGTGCGTGGCTAAGCACAACGCAAGGAAGAAAAGAACGAGTTCTTGGTGTCTTAATCGAACGAGCAAACTTCTCTTTTGAAAGCGAACGAGGTTACTACTTCAAGGATCGAACGAGGGATATTCAATTTTGGAACGAACTAGTATTTCCTTAGAGGACCGAACGAGGGCCTTTAGCTTGGATCGAACTAGTATTTCTTTAGCTTGGATCGAACTAGTATTTCTTTAGCTTGGATCGAACTAGTATTTCCTTAGAGGATCGAACTAGTATTTCCTTCAAGGATCGAACGTGTCTAAATATGTGGAACAATCGTACTAGGGACATTTCTTGTGGACGCAAGGGAACATTGGATCGAGTGACATTTCTGTGGATCGCAACACAGGACCATCGAACAGTGTGACATTTCTTGTGATCGAACAGCGATCGAACTAGTACATTTCTTGTGGGACCGATCAGTCACGAGATGATAGTGAATCTCTTGCGCACCGAACTAAAGGACCGAACTAGTTGCTTTCTCTTAGAACCGAACTACACAACCGAACCAACGAACCGAACAAGCATGAACCGAACTAGGTGACTTATACTAGAACCGATCTAGAACCGAACTAGTAATTTTTGTTTTACGGTTTTTTCTTGATTTTGTAAAATCCCGTGAAAGATACGATTCTTCTCTCGGTTTAAATCCAAGAATTGTAAAATCCCGTGAACATTAATTGTTACTCAATCCACCACACACTAAAACTTTTACCTGCTTAAGATCCTACAAATCCTTCTCACTTCATAATTCATCAATCATCCATCATGACGACTCCAATTGCAACTTCCACAACCGACAGTCAAATGCATAACAACATAATGGCAGCTGGTTCAAGGGATCGTCCACCAATGCTTGAACACGGTCGATGTGCACAATGGCGATCACGGTTCTTACGTTCATTGATACAAGACCAAATGGTGATGCCTTACGATAGTGCATTCTCAAAGGTACTTTATACTAACAATGGTCACTACACCAGCTGTTCCGGCAATAGAGGATTCTCCAGAAGTTCCTGCAAAAACATCAGTCGAGACAGTTCTGAATATGACTCCCGAGAACAAAGCTCATTATGAATCTGAAAAAGAAGCGATTCATTTGATATTGATGGAATGGGAGATTTGGAAATTATCATTGTTTGATTGCATGTCAGACTGCTCAAGAAATGTGGGAAGCCATAGAGAGGTTAAACAAGGTGAATCACTCAATATCAAGATGTCAAGACAACTTATTTTGGGAGTTTGGTCAAAGTCAATCTCTCACGGAGGGAAACAATTGAGTACTTACTAAAAAAGATTCTACAAAATGATGAATGAAATGATCAGAAACAATTTGACATTTGCAAACGATGCAAAGTCAATGTTCATTTCTTCAACAACTTCAAACAATAATGGTCAAGATTGTCACGATTGTGAGCAACAAACACAAGTTGGATGGGGGGGGGAAAAAAGTTTCATATCATAAGCTCTTGCATTCTAACCAATACCAAAAGGAAAGTTGATGAAACTCAGTGCTGAAAGAATGGCAAGTATGCTACACCCATTAGCCACTTGTGCTACTGCTCAAACAATGCAAGATCCATATATCAAACACCAAACATCACAAATCATATGCACCAACATCCAAAGCTTCACTTCCACCAGATCTCATGCAACTACCAGATACAAAGGCAAAGAGATAGCCAAACCAATCACACCTCTATCTGAGTCAGCTTCTGAAGAGTAGTGATCTCTGAAACAAGCTCAGAGGACAAAGATATGCAGAAGATTTGGCTCTCATTACAAAGTTCTTCAAGAAACTCTACAACCTACCATCAACAACTCTGAACGTTCCTCAAACACCAGAAACAAGAAAGTGGATACTTTATCCATGATACAAAGTACTGACAATCAGACTGGACAGTTTGGAAATCAGAGGATAGTAAATGTTGTTGGGGCTAGGGAAACTATAGGTGGTCCAGTAGTGCAACAATCTGGGATACAGTGCTTTAACTGCAAGGAATTTGGTCATTATGCTAAGGAATGCAGAAAGCCAAAACGGGGGCGGGTGGTGGGGGGTTAGAGAACTCAGGTACTCAACAAGGAAAAGATGTTGTTGTGTAAACAAGTTGAGAAAGGTGTTCAACTTCAAGCAGAGTAATCTGACTGGATAGCAGACACGGATGAAAAGATTGATGAACAAGAGTTGAGCACATTTAAGTTCACATGGCAAGATTCAAGAGGTTCTAAATGTTTGACGCAGGCATCTGACGTGAGCCATTGGAACAGGTACAACTACGATACTGATCATAATGTGTTTGCCAAAGGACTTACACATTTTGAGCATTGAATCCATGAGTAATCACATGTGTAGTGAAACGGGTGATGTATGTCTTCCTGACTCACCGGATATGTGTGATAATGATATTCAGAATGACCAACATGATGTAGAATGTGATGATGATCGTGCTGCACTTGCTAATTTAATTGCTAATTTAAAGCTTGATGTCGATGAAAACAAAAAGATACAAAAGCAATTAAAGAAAGCAAATGCAACATTGACTCAAGAGTTAAATGAGTGCCAATCTATTCTTGCGGAAACTAGTAGAACTCTAGGAGAATCTAATAGTATTCGGGATAGTTGTTTAGTCGCACTTCAAAACAAACAGAATGAGTTTGAGAGGTATAAGGCTTTTAATGATCGTACAGTTGACTATGACCAACTTGAACGTAAGTTAAATGAAACTTTAGGATTATTAGCTCAAAAGGACATTGACATACAAGAAGGTTTAAAAGTTAAGGCTTACGAGATTTCTGTTGTTCAAGCAAAACACGATGGAAGTAGGTCAAACAGAGTCTTTTAAAATAGTCACATTACGAAGGTCTTGTTCAAGGAGAAAACACAAGGTAATAACGGATTTGAAACTTAGGAAGAGAAAGATATTGGACAAAATGTTTTCAATGGAACACAATTAAAGTTTTGATTGAAATTGTTTTCTAAAGGAGTCAATAATCCAAAACCATTCATTGTTCGCACCCAAATGCCTACTTTTTAATGAAGACCTACCTTTGCCAATCCAATGTACCTCAAAAAGGCTCAAAATGAGCACCCAGGTTTGTATGCGATCACACAAGACCAATTGATCTACAACCAGACTCATCCCGATAGAGACAGAGATTCTGCCTCTTGCCGATGGAGAGTCGATCTAAATTGAATAAAGACTTAGTCAAACCTTTTGACTACACAAAGTTAAATAGTCTTTATGAAATTTTCAAACCCCCAGCCCAGCATTATGAAATTCAGTTAGCACAGGCAAATGCAATAAGAAAGAAAATGTGGAGAAAATCATTTGTAAAAACAAAACCAAATGTTTTCAAAAACATAGATTTCTTACCAGTGTCTAAATCAGTAAGCAAAAGTAGACAAGCATATAATGTTTTTTCATTTGACAAACAACATTAATCATCTAACGAACCTCGTCAATACAAGCATGGGTAAACATTCAAACGACCATCTTTATCTTCGACACCCAACTGCTCAAGATATGGAAATCCTAGTTAAGAAATGTTTGATGCCCCTTGCCCTTAAGACTCAGAATGATAGTCTCGCGTTTATACATGAACTTAAGAAAGAAATGCATGCAGATTTAAAGTACGTTGAATCTCTTGAAGATGAACTTGATGAACTTGAATCTGATAAGGCAGAATTTTCCAACATGTATGATATGCTTTTGCAAGAATGTGTGTCTAAAGATGTTATGTGTTCTTATTTGCTAACTTCATCTGATTTAGATGAGATCACTGAATTACAATGCTTATATCTTCATAAGTCATGAATGGTGACTGTCTTGCAAAAAGCTTTCTGAACAAACCTGATTTTGTAAGTAAAGAGATTTACACTGAGCTTTTACAGCGTTTTGCTAGATTAGAAAAACACTCAATTTCTCTTGAAATCGCTTTACAAGAATGTCAAGTACAACTGAAAAATGACACAGTTTGCAAAGAAAGGGCGTCCAATGTATTTCGAAAAGAACGTGAACAATATGTTGAAATACAATATTTTGACAAAGCCCAAACTGCAAGACAAGAACATGGGCATAAAGTGAGTTGGAAAAAAACTCGTTGAAAAATGCAGGGAAATCGGTAGACTCTAAGTTTGTTAATCCATACTGTTGTTCGACAACCAAAATGCTCAACGGATTGCCAAAACCATCAGGTTTAGGAAAACCGGACTCCTTTTTCATACTCTCTTGAGAGAAAATATTTGCTAAGACAAGTACGGTTCCAATAAACTAATGAGTCAGAGGGTTTATCAAAACCAGTCACTCTACAGAATTTACCTAAGACAGCAATGCAAGCTGTAAGAAACACAAATGTGATTAAACCAGGCATGTATCGCATTGCAAGTAGTACCAACAGAATAGAGCACCACGTTGAATCTGACTTTAGGAATCTAATCTCGCGCTGCTACATCTACAGGAGGTAGCTCACAAAAACTAATGTTAGCATTACCATAGCTAGGGAGCAATCAACTGAACGATAAGGTCGTGCCATACACTAGTCATGCGAAGCTTAAGAAGACTGAAGTAGAAGAACAACCTAGGATTTCTAATAAAACAAAGTCTGTAACTGCGTGTAATGACAGTTTAAATTCCAGAACTTCGAATGCTAATTGTGTTTGTGCTACTGTGGAAAATGTGTGGTTTAATTCGAATCATATGCTTGTGTTTTCTAAATTTCTTGAATGACGTGACATTGCTAGAACTAAGAAGCCTAATGTAGTGCCTGATTAGTATTGGATAACCAAAAGTCAAAGAACAAAATCTGTGCAACACACATATAGAAACTGTTGAAACAGAACTCTACTATCACAAGTTCAGAGTTACTATAGGATGCTATATAAGGAAAACGAGTAAGGCATGGAAATGGTGGATAGCACAACAATGCCCCTCAACATTCAAAATGGGTTCTAAAACACCACCAGAAATGGGTTCCTAAGCTCCACAAAAGAAATAGGATTACTAAAGTTAGGAATGAAAGTGTGCCAAAAAGAGTTAGTTTTTTTTTTTTGCCGTAGAATAAATACATCTAGGATAACTATATGTCTTGATACTCCACAAACACTTTAGGATCCAATTTGTCATGTGTTCCATCGTCCTCTACTTCTCTTGCAGATTGTACAACTCATCCTATTCATTGTTGACTCTGGATGCACCAGGCATATAACGGGGAATGTATTACTGCTGTGCCATTTTGTTGAGAAATACTTGGGTACCGTTCGTTTTGGCAATGATCAATTTGCTCCAATTCTTGGTTATGGAGATTTGATTCAAGGAAACATCACGATCAAAAGAGTTTACTACGTCAAAGGTCTCAATCACAATCTTTTCTCAGTTGGTCAATTTTGTGATGCGGATTTGGAGGTTGCATTTCGGAAATCTACGTGTTTTGTTAGAGATCTTCAGGGAAATGACTTACTATCTGGTAATCGTGGATCTGATCTCTATACAATATCTCTTCAAGAAACAACCTCATCAACTCCAATCTGTCTCCTGGCTAAAGCCTCACCAACTCAAGCATGGTTATGGCATCGAAGACTTTCTCATCTTAACTTCGACTACATCAACTTGCTTTCAAAGAAAGATATTGTGATTGGTTTACCAAAACTGAAGTATGTCAAGGATCAACTATGTTCCTCTTGTGAAGTGAGTAAAGCAAAACGAAGTTCATTCAAGTCAAAGACTGTTCCAAGTTCAAAAGGTCGGTTGAATTTGCTTCACATGGACTTATGTGGTCCAATGCGGGTTGCTAGCATCAATGGGAAGAAATATATTCTGGTAATTGTCGATGACTACTCAAGATATACTTGGACACTCTTTCTACGTTCCAAGGATGAAACACCAGAAGTTTTAAAAGACTTTCTCACGATGATCCAACGAAATCTTCAAGCCTCAGTAATTTCTGTTCGCACTGACAGAGGCACTGAGTTCTTAAACAAGACACTTAATGCATTCTTTAAAGAAGAAGGAATTGAGCATCAAACTTCTACTCCTCGAACACCTGAACAGAATGGAGTTGTCAAAAGACAAAACCGCACTCTTGTTGAGGCTGCTCGAACGATGCTTTCAGCTTCTAAACTTCCTTTATTCTTTTGGGCTGAAGCAATCGCAACCGCATGCTATACTCAAAACAGATCAATCATCATCCCAACTCATGAGAAAACGACATATCACATCATTAATGATAGAAAACCCTCCATTAAGCACCTTCACATCTTTGGTTGCACTTGTTACTTAACCAGATATGGTGAAAACCTAGATAAGATGAAAGAAAAAAGGGGATACGTGCATTTTGGTGGGATACTCCACTAAGTCAAAGGGATATTGTGTCTACAACAAGAGAACAAGGTTGATAGTTGAATCCATCCATCTCAGATTTGATGAAATCAAAGAGATACAAGAGACGTCTGTTGCTAATGACACTTCAGGCCTCATCCCCTAATGTCAAAAGGCGTCAGATTATGACAACCCTAACCCCGCACCAGAACTACAAAATGTTTATCCTTCAGCAGATACAGCAGTTCCATCACAACAGGAGTTGGATCTTCTTTTTGGTCCTTTGTACGATGAATTTTTCAATGATGGTACTTCTCGTGTCAACAAGTCTCTTCTACCTTGACACTGATATTCTGTTCCACAAGGACACACACCCTTCAATGAATATTCAACCTACATCAGAACCATCAACTCCTACAAATGCTCATGCTGAGGAAAACAACGTTGATCAAGCAGAATTTACCAATCCGTTCTGTACACCGGTACAAGAAATTGCTGAGTCTTCCTCACGCAATAGTGGTAATTCAAATGTGCATACCTTCAATCAACCCTCAAGAATTCTAAATACCGTTGGACAGAAGATCACCATTAACTCAAGTTCGTGGAATCCATCCAAGCCAGTGCAAATAAGACGACAACTTGCAACCGATCCTGAAATGTGTATGTTCGCACTCACCGTGAGTATTGTTGAACCGAAAACATTAAGGAGGCAATGGCTGATTCTACATGGATAGAAGCAATGCAGGAAGAACTTCATCAGTTTGACAGACTCCAAGTCTGGGAACTCGTTGACAAACCATTTGGCAAGACCGTAATCAAGTTAAAGTTGGTTATGGAAAAAACAAAAAGGATAAAGACCAGAACTGTTAATTTGAACCAAAGCACGTCTTGTAGCAAAGGGTTATGCTCAGGAAAGAGGGTATTGATTTCGACGAATCATTTGCTCCAGTTGCTCGCTTGGTGGCTGTCGGATCTATGTGCATTGTGAACTCACGTCTTTCCAATATACCAGATGGCACGTAAAAACGGCATTCTTAATGGTCCATTGAAAGGAGGTGGTTTATGGTTGCACAACCTGAGGATTCGTTGATTCCTGATCATCCAGACAAAAGTTTACCGTCTAGGGGAAAGTCAATATGGATTAAAAACAAGCTCCGAGAGCTGGTATGATGAACTCTCAGAAATCCTGCTTATCCAAAGGTTTTTTAAAAGGTATCATTGACCCGACTCTATCTACGATAAAAATACTGGGAGGCTATTCTACTTGTGCAAATTTCGTGATGACTTATTTTTGGTTGCCACAACCTAAATTTTCAAATCGTTTTGAAAAATTAATGCACAGTAGATTTGAGGTGTCCTTAATGGGGGAAATGAAATTCTTTTTAGGACTTCAGATCCACCAATCCCCACAAGTTATTTCTTTCAATTAGGCCAAATATACTTTAGAGATTCTGAAAAAACATGGTATGGAAAAAGGACAAAGCATTGGTACACCAATGACTACGAAACCTAAATTAGATGCAGACTTGAGTGGTGAACCCGTAGACCAAACTGACTATCGTAGCAAAATCGGGTCACTCATGTATCTGACAATATAGTAAGAATAGACCAGACCTAGTACCAAGCTGTCATGTTATTGTGCAAGATATCAAAGCAAGACCGACTGAAAACACACAAGAGGTTTAAAGGATCTTTTCAATACTTAAGAAGGTAACCATTCACATGGGACTCTGGTATCCGAAGGGTTCTGGCTTTGATCTAACAGCTTTTTCAGATGCCGATCATGCCGGTTGCCTTGATACTCGCAAAAGCACTTCTGGAGGAATACAGTTCCTAGGTGATAAGTTAGTCAGTTGGATGTCAAAGAAGCAGGATTGTACTGCAATGTCATCAGCAGAGGCTGAATACGTGGCGTTATCTGCAAGTTGTGCTCAAGTAATGTGGATGCGGACACAGCTTCAAGATTATGGCTTCAACTACAACAAAATACCGTTGTATTGCGATTCTCAGTCAGCCATAGCAATCATGCAAACCCGTGCAGCACTCCCGTACCAAAGCATATCCATACTCGGTATCAACTTCTAAATAGAACAGGTTGAAAACGGTTATAAGATTGAATTGTACTTTGTCAGAACTGAATACCAATTAGCTGACATGTTTACTAAAGCCTTACCCGAAGATAGGTTTCAGTATCTTGTCAGACAAATTGGTATGAGATGTTTGACTCCAGCAGAACTGGAGGTTCTGACAAAAGAAATATTGCTTGATACTTCATCAAACATCAACATGTATATAAAATTTCAAAAAAAAATACAAAAAATATACAAATTTCAAAAGAAAAATACAAAATCAAAAAATCAGAAATGTTTCAAAAAAATTATTCTTCTCGACATGTCTTCTTGGAATCGATAAACATTTACGTACCTAGAAATGATGATTAATATCGGACACACGGGCGTGGTAAATGAGTGGTCGAACAGGAGTTTCAACATGCTTTCAAAACATGTCCATTTCTAAGTTTTCACAATGGCTTATGTGCAATTATCAGTACGTATCCCGGACTTCAAATAAGGAAAGCTTATCTATAAAGATATACTTCCTAAAACGAGAAATTAACTTTTCTCGGTCTTGAGCTGTCTCTTACATGACATTCAAAGTTTTTAAGCTCAAGAAAAGAGGTAGTGTACGGCATAAGTGCGCTTACCCTTAGAGTTGAAGAGAAGTCTTCTAAACATGATTGTTTTTCAAAAAGTTGAAACATTTTTCAAGAATTTCTCACTGCCAATTCTAATCTTTCAAAAATTGTGTGTTCATACGTCCATCTTTCAAGGGGGAGTTTTTCGAAAAACAATGTTTAATGAGATTTGGATACATCATCTCACGACATTCTTATGTATTCATTAACCCATTCCAAAAAGTTCTCTTTTAACACAGATAATATTGATATTCAATAAAATGCTAGTAAATAAGATGACTAAAGTGTTCTACCTCAATTTTATATTGATTTTACAACTTGGTTTCATTTTTATTGGTGTCCAAACATATGTAAAATTGAGGGGGGCAAGATGACACAGTTTCCAAATATTCATGCTAAGGCTTTAACATTTTTTCCCCATGGCTTTTCATGGCAAATTTTAATCACTCTCAGTATTTCAAAATCTAAGTGACTAGAATTTAAAAATAAGGGGAGAAAATGTAATTTAAAAATTGGTGATCTAAAAGACTCAAAGTGCTATACGGAAAAGGTTTTATGGTTACGATCTCATACCCTACAACATCTTATTTCACGACGATTCTGAAGACATAAGGTGGTAAGGTTAGGTATTTGTCCTATGATCCAACCAAAACCGGAGGGATCTACCCAAGGACACTCCATAGTTAGAAATAGCAGTCCTTAGGTATGATTGGAGAGATGAATGTGTTAAGGAAGATGCCGACTAAGATTGAGCTAACACTGGAACAATCACAACAAGGTGTTAGTAATGACGTCTTGGTAAGCATTGAAGGGGTTGAAGAATTAAAAAGAAATGTATGGATAAAGGGTGAAAAGAAAGAAGCCCTCCACACAACTTAAGGCAGAAACCGGGTCAATACATATGCTGTCAGAATCACAATGTTGATTTGGATGAACATGAAGACGACATCATGGACCAGTAGATGCAATGCTACTTAAACCTTTCCCAGCCATTGGGTTCTCTTAAAAGTAACTTGGTCCAATTTGTCACGGAGATACACACGACTTCTATTGACTTTCTCACTCCGAGTTAGTTGATATTGAATAGGTGGTAGTATGCTCCAACCTCCGATTACTAAAACCAAAATGCACTAATCGAGTCTTGAGCCAAGAGATCAATAAAATAAATCTCATTAGGACACATTCCATTACTAACACTTGTTGAACATCAATAAGTTCACAAGCTGTTAACAAGAGTCCTACGCATTATCCTTGAGATTTTGCCAGAACATCCGAGTGATACTTAAGGTATTCACAGTGAAGATGGAAATCCTGCTTGAGCCAGCATCAAACAAGCTCTTGGTAGGTGACTTGGGATTCTATATGAATCAAACTTGTGTCAACTGGAAAGAAATGATGGTGCGATTCAATGTGAATCAAACTTGTTCCAGGAAATGAACTGACGGCTTAATCAGAAAGATAGTAACTATCTGATTCACTCTTACCGTGTTGTCTGCTTTGAGATGTTCCGGTAATGAGAAATAGCAAGCATGGTAAATCTAATACATTTGTGTTAAAAGATCCTACGCTTTGAGCTGGAAACCCTGTCAAGGAGATTCTTTGAATCTACCTGGTTACAGGTACAATATTTATACTGTAAAACGGTCCTACGGAACCGAAGGTTAATCTAACCAAATCTGGACGAATGACAAAGCCATATTCATCCACACGCTTTATTGCTAACTGTTTTATTTTAGGATACATAAAGATGGAGATGGTGATGCCTTATTCCAGCTGAAGTCGGATTCATTACCACATGCTCATGCTCAAACTACAAAGACATACTATAAGCATCGAGATTCAAGAATCATGAAAGCTCAAGAATTAAAGACAAAGACTTCCGCACAAACTCCGATATACAAGATCTTCCTTCAAAGATATCAAGTCTATCAAGGGAGATTGTTAGCAAGCTTTCAAGATGATGCAAAGTATGAGCATGTTGGTCAAGACACAAGATCGCAAGGTGGCAAAGACGATCAAGACGGAAGGATAAAGATTTAAAGATCTCGGACGCAAAGACGAAGTCAAAAGACAATGACAAAGGCTAAAGATCAAAGATCACAAAGCATGAAGGAACAAGCCTACAACAAGATAAAGACCAAGACAAAGACAAGAGCTTAACAATAAAATAAAATCATCATTGAATCTCACAAGAAGGAGTTGTCAAAATGAACTCACTATACGGGGGAGATTGTTAGCCCACAAAATATTGATCGAACCAAGTGAAGTTCGTTCATTAATTATATTAGGTCTCGGTCATTAATTAATATACGTTGTAATAGGCTAGACGGGTAAACGGGCTCTTAAATGTAAGCTAACCGGTCACGTGTATCGGGCGAAAGCCCAAGTAATCCCGAGCCTGACCCGTAGAATTACTAAAGGCATGAAAGCCTTTTAGTTTTGATACATATACACCTCCTCAAGGAAAGTGAGGGGGTTGGTCATTTGTAACTTACACATTTGCAAGTAAACAATCTCATTCTCTCACTTTCTCTCTCTACTTTCTCTCTCTACAATTCTTATCATCTCCTAGCTTATTTTCTTGTTCATAATATGAAGTGAAGTGATTATTTGGTTTATCGGCAATCTTTCATTGCCAATAGCATATGTTCTTTGAAATACTTTGCATCATGAACTTTAGGCTGTGGACAATTACGGGCATAGTGGCCTCTTGCGTTGCAGTTGTAGCATTGAGCATTTGACTTTACTGGATTTGCTTCAATCTGCTAAACCATCCCATTTCCTGCAGTAGCAATTTGATTTCTGTTTGATCTCACGATGTTCCTATTACCATTCCCAACATAGCCAACATTCTTGCTTTATATTTCAACCCTACCATCCTATATCACTGCTTGATTCATTGTATTTGATGAAGTACGAAGACAATTATTGGTATGGGTAGAATAATGTTAAGTGATTGCTCTAGCTAATAATATCATTGCAGTTGTAAGCTTATCCTCTTGAGCATCCTTTTGTATCTCCCTTTGATAATCTTCTTCATAATCAATCACTGATGAAGGATGAGTAACATAGTATGGTTGTGGTGTATGAGAATATGAAGGACTTGCATGAGAATATGAAGAATGAACATTTGAATGAGTGACAAATGCTAATGGATCATGATTCCTTGCAGCTTTCTTTGCACTGGATGCAATGACATGTGGTTCATATTGGCTTAGGGTATCAAACAAGTGATAAAATTTAGTTTCCTTGATGTTAGCATTCTGACAAGTCATGGTAACATATTTGCTCCACTCAGGTTGCAATGAATTGAGAAACTTGTTGTTGATTGAGATTTGTTGAGGACGAATGTTGTTCTGTTCCATTACATTCACAAGTGTTGTAAGCCTTTCATACATAGAAGATAAAGATTCTCCTTCTACCGTAACAAATTTGTCAAATTCATCAACAAGCCTCGAGTGTCTTTGTTGTTTAGTTTTTTTAGAACCATGCATCAACCTTCTTATCCGTTCCCATATTTATTTAGCAGTTTTACAAGCATTGACATAATTGTAGATATCATTAGGTATTCCTTAAAGAAGATAATTCATCACTTTGATGTCTGAAAAGTATCGTTGCGTATTGGATTCAGTCATCTTGCTGAGTGGTTCAATGATCTTAGCCGTTGAATCATTTGGTTTGTCTTGATTCTGAATTACGGTCTAACTTCAATTGAACATCCCATCCGGTCCCCTTCTTCCTGTTTATTGTCTAGAAACCTCATAAAACGACTTACCCCTGGTACATAGCTTCCTTTCTCTAACATTAGAGGTTTTTCAGAAGCTCCCGATTCAGCAAGAGTTTGTTGATTTGATGTAGACATGTTTTTTATTCAGACAATGAATACAATGCAAACTTGGATCATTTTAGAGGTAAAGTCTTGCAATCATGAAATCAAAGAGCAATAACAACTATGTTTGTATTACAATACTTCAAATATGAAACCTTGAAGATACGAAACCTTGACTTGTATACAAAGTCTAAGTAACAAGAAACCTTTATACGAAAGCTTAATTTCCGAAAGTAAGAAGGTACGAAACCTCTAAAACTGTGTTACGAAGCCCTAAACATTGTGTTACAAAACCTCTAAAACAGATATACAAAACCTTCCAATTAGAAAACTAAATTACAAAACCTTCAATTAGGAAATGTGTGTTACGAAACCAAGATATACAAAACCTCAATGTACGAAACTATGTCTTCACTGTTATACAAAACCTCTGTTTACGAAACCTTGGAAATACGAAACTAGATTTATGAAACTTTCATATACGAAACTGTGATACAAAACCTTCTTTATGAAACCTGTGTTACGAAAGCTTGGAGTACAAAACCAAAACCAAGTTCTTGATATGAAACCCCAAATACGAAACCACGGATACGAAAGTTCCATAGTATATGAAACCAAAACGGTTACCGAAATCTCCAATATATGAAACCTCTACTTACGTAAATCCCAAATTTCTACAACTTTTGTAAAATCACAAAACCTTAACTTTCGTAAATTCCTTGCTATGAAACTAATAGAAACTAATAAATCTGATCTTTTGCAGTGTAAAATGATAATATCTAAAGTTATCTCTTCAATTTTACTAAGTTCTATGTTTCAAAAGCTATTAAATGATTTCCGAAAGCTATTTCTACTTACGTATGACAGTTTCCAAAAGCTCAAACTATGATATGAAAGCTGAAACTGGTTTACGAAAGTGAATTTCCCGCCTAAAAATAGTTACCGAAACCTGAATTTCTAGGATACGAAAGTTATCAAAACGCTAAAACTAGTTTCCGAAACCTGTTAACTACGTTATGAAATCAATGTAAGCAAAAAAACAGTTACCAAAACTAGTTTTAATCATTACGAAAGTGATCAAAAACAACTATTTTTCGATCTAAATGAAATCTAAACGAATAAATTTCGTACGAAAGCAATTAAATCTATAATTTGACGTTTACGAAAGTAATATGAAAGCTTTTTAGGATCAAAAACACGTCAAATAGTAAATCCAATGCCAAAACAATACGAAATTTACACCGCTCATCCTTACGAAAGCTTCTAGATCGAAACTTAACACAATTAAGCTCGATTTAATACATGAAAACACAAACTAGATCTCTCCCGAAAATAGATACCACTTGTTATATATCGTGTTTGCATTGGATATCATACGAAAGTGATAGAGAATAGGGAAGAGGAAGCTAAAGAGAGTTTTTACACATTTTTAATTTTCATTAAAGAAAGGAAAAAGAGAAGGAAGGTTAAGGAGATGATTACAAAATGACCCACACTAAATACCTCTTATGAAAGGGGTATTTATACTTATTCTTTTAGACTTCTATTTTTCCTACTTTGACTAAATGTCTTACTTGGTCAACATTTTCTTAAGTTTGACCAAACTTGACTTATAAAATCATAAATACTATTTTTTATACTATTTATTATAAGACCAATTCATTGTTAATAATTAACACTTTTTAATTTCTAACACCACACTTGTTCAATAACCATTACAAGTGATCCTTCCATTTTTTCCACAATTGTTTCTTTTGTTTCCATTTACTAGCAAGTGAAGAACACAAATAAGACATTCAATCTTCAAGTGTTATTGAGTCACTACATTGTTGTGTCTTTCATTTTTCTTTCACTATGACAGAACTACCACCTCGTCTCACGCATCCACCTTTGTTCGTCAACATTGAAAACCAACAATGCACCCAACAAAACACCCAACAAAGCTATGAATTCATAATTAAAACAATGCACTTGTTACATTAGGATTACATGCAACCCAATCACCCTTGTCATTGTCAGTGCAATATATTAGTCTAAACCGTATTTGGCAACCTTAGCTCAACACCTTTCCTCTTTGATAAATGCTAAATTGTATATATTAAATACCCGGGATTTTGCCAAATAAAGCCAATAAAATTCCAAAAGAATAGAAAATGTGTGCTTTTGTGTCCAATTGTGTAGGAAAGGATTAAAAAGACAAATAGAAGCAAAAACGATCAAAAACCGACAAGGAACGAAAGAGACAAGAACAAAGGGTGAAGAATTCACAAGCCGGATCAGCCCGACACAGAAATAAAGAAAGTCAAAGTCCTCAAAATGAAGTCAAAGGACCAATATTGACAAGTTCTCAAAGTTTGAAGGCTTACTTTGAAGTTTTAAAGATTCAAGGACCAAGTTTGCCAAAGGAGAAAAGATGTTTATTAAAGAAGAAAGAGAGAAAGAAAACACAAGGGTTGAAATTGCAATTTTCAAACTTGTTTATAACTAGAAAAGGGCGGAGCAAAGAAAGGGACCAAAAGTGACACTCTCCAAACTTTTAAACAAATCCCG
>BQNB010038174.1:2325-48934 GCA_026074375.1 Tanacetum coccineum | reverse complement strand
GAGGCCGTTGTAATCTTCATTTTATACGTTCAATAGGTTCTAGTACAACTGCGCTAACTATATTTATCTTATATGTTGCTAAATTATTTTTTTTAAAACTCATTACGATAGCATAACTAAACATTGTTAAAGATAAAATTTTCTTTATTTTGCTTACTATATAGTTAAAACTTATACATTATTTACAAAACTAAATTGATAAAATCTTATATTATAAAAGATTCAGTCTTAAACTTTAATGGGGAGTCTTAATGACTTCAATTTTAAGGGTTGCGGATCATGAAAGGAGATGGAAGTGCAAGGGTTGCAGGAATTGATCACATGGTATTTAGTATAGATTTAAAATTCGGTTATGGATTGAGACAAAGTTGAAAAGGTTGCAAAAATAATTGATGATTTAACCTAATTTGAGGAAGTGAAAAAGCCTCTTACAAACTATATATATCATGACTTCCACTTGAATTCATCCGTATACCACACATTACAATGCCGTTGATTTGCTAACGGATTTCTATCCGTGTTCTTTTTCGGCTATCCTACTAATAAATAGACTATAGTAGATATGAGATGATCCATGATGATCATTTAACCGGTAAGTTGACAAACAAAATTAAAGAAAACGTGCGTTGTTAAAAATGATCTGCCGCAACACGAGGCCGTTGTAATCTTCATTTTATACGTTCAATAGGTTCTAGTACAACTGCGCTAACTATATTTATCTTATATGTTGCTAAATTATTTTTTTTAAAAACTCATTACGATAGCATAACTAAACATTGTTAAAGATAAAATATTCTTTATTTTGCTTACTATATAGTTAAAACTTATACATTATTTACAAAACTAAATCGATAAAATCTTATATTATAAAAGATTCAGTCTTAAACTTTAATGGGGAGTCTTAATGACTTCAATTTTAAGGGTTGCGGATCATGAAAGGAGATGGAAGTGCAAGGGTTGCAGGAATTGATCACATGGTATTTAGTATAGATTTAAAATTCGGTTATGGATTGAGACAAAGTTGAAAAGGTTGCAAAAATAATTGATGATTTAACCTAATTTGAGGAAGTGAAAAAGCCTCTTACAAACTATATATATCATGACTTCCACTTGAATTCATCCGTATACCACACATTACAAATAGTCAAATACTTTAGAATTTATAAAGAGTCGGCTAGAGTAAGCATTTTTCAGTTTAGTTTCGAGTTCAGGTGCAAGAATATTTGTGATGTCTGTTATTTTTATATTGTGTGGCTGTCATATTCATATGCAAGATTATCTGCAATCTCATATCCACAAAAGATTTGTTTTATGGATAATTCTATGTTCTCACGGGCTGGCATTAGAATTTTGATGACTCAAATCTATAAGAGTTTTGTTATCCTCTTTGTAGGCCTGAGGTATCATGTTTCATTATGCCAGTGTTGATATGTACTCCTTATTGCACCTTAGAGAAATTGATCCTCTCACTATTCAGTTACGTTTTTCTGTTAGCACTGTGTCTGATCGTATCATATATCAATACTTTTGATTAGACAAATTCTGTACGCCTTTTCTTCGTTGATGCCGTTGATATGCTAACGGATTTCTATCCGTGTTCTTTTTCGGCTATCCTACTAATAAATAGACTATAGTAGATATGAGATGATCCATGATGATCATTTAACCGGTAAGTTGACAAACGAAATTAAAGAAAACGTGCATTGTTAAAAATGATCTGCCGCAACACGAGGCCATTGTAATCTTCATTTTATACGTTCAATAGGTTCTAGTACAACTGCGCTAACTATATTTATCTTATATGTTGCTAAATTATTTTTTTTAAAAACTCATTAATAGTCAAATACTTTAGAATTTATAAAGAGTCGGCTAGAGTAAGCATTTTTCAGTTTAGTTTCGAGTTCAGGTGCAAGAATATTTGTGATGTCTGTTATTTTTATATTGTGTGGCTGTCATATTCATATGCAAGATTATCTGCAATCTCAGATCCACAAAAGATTTGTTTTATGGATAATTCTATGTTCTCACGGGCTGGCATTAGAATTTTGATGACTCAAATCTATAAGAGTTTTGTTATCCTCTTTGTAGGCCTGAGGTATCATGTTTCATTATGCCAGTGTTGATATGTACTCCTTATTGCACCTTAGAGAAATTGATCCTCTCACTATTCAGTTACGTTTTTCTGTTAGCACTGTGTCTGATCGTATCATATATCAATACTTTTGATTAGACAAATTATGTACGCCTTTTCTTCGTTGATCATGTACTATAATAATATTTGCTCTAGAAATTGTACTGAATTAATTTTGGTCAGCATGATTGTAGTTGATGATTTTGGTAGATGATGTTAGAGGAGGATGGCCCGTGATTGGGCATGCACCTTGGAACGGCTGCAACCTTGTTGATTTTGTCATGCCATTCTTTTTGTTCATAGTTGGAATGGCCATTGCACTTGCTTTGAAGGTTTACTGATAAGTAATACAATGTTCGTTCTTACTATCCATTCATTCAATTATATATAAAGATTTGCATCTTGCAAAGAATACCAGATAGACGTATTGCCATAAGAAAAATGATACTTATGACCCTCAAGCTGATATTTTGGGGTCTTATTTTACAAGGTTAGTACTTGATATCATATATTTACTTTTCTATTTAACTAATAAAGTTTTATTTCTCTTTCGTAAATTCATGTAATGTTACTAGGTGGTTACTTACATGTGTCACACCCTGTAAATTTCGGGTCATTATTTTTAAACTATCCCGCGTAAAACTGGAAAACGTCATCGGATGCTTTCCGGCTTTAGTCTTGGATTAGTCTACGTGTTATATGCATTATTTTATCATTTTATAGTGTTACGTAGTTCACGTACACTTCCGTTTACGATTTCTACATTTTTCGCGTACAATTTACGTTTTTAGCGTCTTAGGTCAAACGGGGACCCAAAAACTTACCACCGTTGCATGAAAACCCGAGATATCATTCAATATGTGTTATAATGTCCAAAATTTCGTTCACCATCCCCCTCTTCATTTATTCGGACGTCCAAACCCAAACAATGCCACCTTGAGTCCTAAATTAATTCTTGAAGCATCTTTTTAAAATTCTCATGCATGTGTTCATGTAAGCATAAGATAGTGACACTTGAGGAAGTCACTCTCATGCACTCTTCACTAGTTAAACATTCCTATGTAACTTGTACTTGACCAGTTGACTAGTGTTTTGACTCCTTTGATACTTAAACTTGGATACTTGCAAATTTGACTCATGCTTGGTCTTTCTTTTGCCCCTTGTAGCCGAACCATCAAACACCCATACAAGGGTCCAAGTCAACTTGCTAGCCACTTGGTTGAACCATGTGTGACCCTAAACCCTAGCTCTTTTTGTATAAATACCACACCTCATTTCGTTTTAGGGCTACCTTTCATTTTACCAAGCCCCAAAAACTTTTCTTCTCTCTTCCTTTGTTCTTGAAACTCACGGCCTAAACACCCTTAATAGGGTTTCCATATCTTTGATTTCTCTTCAAGATCTAGTGTTCCTAGCTATTATTCAAGGTTATTTAAGGAAGGTACAAGTTTTGGTTCATTTGTTTAAGGGTTCTTGTTCAAGAATTAAAAGTTAGGGTTTCAAATAAATTTGAGGGTTTCGCAAGATCTTGGTGTATGTTATAGATCTAGTGTTCAATCTTATTTCTTTATCATTTGTAAGCTCTTTCTTAAACCTCCTTTTGATTTCTTTATTTTCTTATGCTCTTGGTTTAAATCCTATTGTGTTTGTGTTAACTTTTCAAAAAGAAATGAAATGGGTATGTGAAATAATGAAGTTTTATGTTTTATTTTATAATAATTTTTATTAAAGAAAGGATGAGTGGATTTGTATGTTGCAACAATGATGGAGATGGGATTAGGATAGATATAAGTGTGGATTTGTTGTTGGTTTATTTGTGAATGGAGTTTATGTTAGATTAGGCACTATTGTGAAGTTTGGGTTGATTTTTGAAAGCGTTTGGTTGTGTATCCAATTCTGTCCGAAATTAATAAGTAGGTTAAGGAGTGTTTAAAAATGTTTTAAGGTGCTAAAACTCTAAGAATATGATAGTAGATGTCGATACGCAACTTTCGGTATAAAGAACGCGAAAATCCGCCCTATAACGAAGGAGTTATGGCCATTTTAAGAATCACGAAACCATGTCAGGAGATTTTTAATGTGGTTGCTGATTGGAATATAAAAATGGGTTTTCGGACACTTTCGAGTTGATTTGAGCTTTTAAAACGTTGGCGAAACATATAGTAATGATAGTATATTAAGTAGAAACATTAGAAAGGTCATAAATATATTGTCGGGATGGCGTTTGGGATTTCCAAAAATGGAAAGTTTGTAAATAACGTAAAGTCACTATTGGCGAAATAAAAATGGAAACTTAGACGTTTAGGATACCTTAGAACGTTTAGGCGCGAAATGGACTTAACAACTTTTATTATTAGACATTGTTAACGTTCGGGGATGTCGGGACTTCTAAAAACAGAAAACTATTAGAAATAGTAAGTTTTAAGCGAGATAGACGTGGAAGGTAGACGTTTAGGTTTCGTTAGTGCATTTTTTGGAAATATGGACTTAGCAAATATAGGGGACGGTATTAACGTCCGGAAATTCTAAACTTTCCTAAAATGAAAACTTTCCTAAAATAGCAACTTTCTAAAAATGGCAAGTTTTCGTAAGAATGGCGTAACGTTTATATAAACCTAATGAGTTCGTAAAGACACGTTTTTGTTAAATAAACTAAAGCACAAACACATATGGATGTCTATCTCTTTTATAAGCGTCTTATACAACGTTTGTTATTTATTTCTCGTTCTAAAGCGCATCTTATAATTAGGTCGCGGTTAGAGTCATTCGGTTACTTTATCCTCTTCGTTGATTTACTATCTCATCGTTTGCTTAAGGTGAGTCCATAGCCCTACGTTTTACTTCTTTATATTTACCTTATAAATGTTCGTTTGCAAACTCGGTTACATGATTGATATCACACTTTTTTTTTACTTATGGATCCAATTACTTAAAGCATTTCTTTTGGAAATACGTTGGTTACTTTTACCTTGGACACAAGTACTTTACGTGAGAATTTCCCAATTTACGTGTTGCCTAAGTAGTATTAAAACTTGTATGCCCGAGTTATCATGAATCGTTAGTTACTTATGATCAGTTGGATTGGTAAGTGAGCGCGAGTGTTGTAAATAGATCTATTGGGACTAATCATCCTCGTCCGGGTTTGGTAATTCTTACTCGTCAGGTACTTGACGGACTGTACAAGCCAACGAACGTATACCATGTCGAGTGATATGGTGAAGCGCCATAATAGCACCCGTTAGGGCAAGTTTATTAAGCATTATGCATGCTTCCATTACATTTAGCCTCGATGTCATAAGCTTAGTGCAACGTAAATACCTTTTATATGAAGTTGTATCTGTTATAACTGTCACATACGTTTTATAACTTATGGTCCACACTGCTTTCGTTAAACGTTTCAAATTGCTAAATACTTTTCATAATACTGTGAGTGAAGCAGTATTCACTAAACGTTTTTGATTCTCGCAAATGCTTTACTTAAACCTATGAATTCACCAACTTTATGTTGACGTTTTAAGCATGTTTTTTAGGTGCTTAGATTTGGACTTCACTGATGTGCTATGTGGAGTCTACGTGCAATATGTTATCATCTTTCAAGACTTTGTTATCATTCATACTTGTTGCCTTTTGAAAACTTAATTATGCTTCCGCAACGTTTTAAATTTCATTTCAAATCTTGTAAGACTTATCCCATTTTAATAAATACAACGAGTTATGATATTTAAAACGTCTATTAGTGGTCGTTCCCTTGATCTTGTGTGATGTATATTATGACGTCACGCCCCTGGACACGCATGCTCCCGACAAACTATCCTATGGTGTTGATATGAAACATATTATATGGTTTGGTATTCTCCAGGTAATCATGATAGCAATATTTCCTTTTACATATCGCATTGTTTAAAAAAAGTTAATTTATCGGATTGTTTGTGTTTCCAGATAATTGCTTTTATTATGTGAGTGTATTCCTTTGTGTTATGTTTTGGTTCTATGTTTTGTCCTATGTTGTGGTACTAGGTGTTTTTGAAATTTATTTAACTAATAGTGAGCTACGATGATGATGTTGGAATAATAAGGAGGAATTTAAAATGTGGAGGGAAACAATCGCCATGATGAATTATTACTAATATGTTTGTGTTTGATTTCCAGTTCACTGGATAATAACAGCCAACATGTTCTTCACTACTTTAGGTAAGTGATGTTGTTTATGAGAAATATATACAAACAATGTAAATGATTTTATGGGAAATATACTTTTAGTTGATGTACATCAAGCACCTCTACATCAAGAACCTTTAATCTAAAGAGTATATGGTTGGGGATAATGTTTTTAAAGGTTGTAATGAAATATTTACTTACAGTTCATATTGGCTTTCAGATGAATGTTTATTGCTAATTGAGTATGGATGAAAAGTATGCGTAAGTTGTTAAGTATCCATCTGATCTCGATAATGTAAAATTAGTTTTTAGATTTGCTTATAGTTTATCAAACTTAGGTGAATGTTGATGTGAATGAATATAATTTGTACCAAAATGATGAATTATGTTCATATTCATCTCCATAATGTAAATTGAGTTTTAGATAATTTTAGGTGCTTATCATTATTTACGAAATGTTGATGTGAATGAGTAGATGTATGGAAAGTGTTAGGTTCAGTTCATAGATATAGATTATTGCATTGATATGATCTCGATGATGTTTGATTTTAGGATTATATAATTACAATGTTGCTTATTATTATATGATCAGTGAAATGTTAGATATAATTATTTGGCTATGAATTGCGATGCATGTTTCAGTCAGATGCACTACTAGATTAAATAAGCCCGGTGCATCGTACGGGTCTAAATGCCTTGTTGTTATATATACTTGTATTTTTTATAATTATTTGCATTTATTTAACAAACTAAAACATGAAACTAAAATTATAAAAGTGATAGAAAAATTAGGGAGTTCGGGTACTCCTACAAGATTTAGCACTCCCTACACTCACATTCATCTCCTACAAGATTTAGCACTCCCAACACTCACATTCATCTTCTCCGTTGACAGGAAAAGATAATTCATTACTGTCTTTTGTTTCGCATGTTTTGTAGTTTTATAATACACTTAAAATTATAAAAATAATAAATAATAATAAAACAAAAAAGAGCCAATATCCATTTAGGAAGGGAGGATATATGATAATAATCTATAAGACATCTAAAATGCTTATAAATACAAATGTTTCTTTTCTAATTTTACACATCCAACTATAAATAGACATTCACATAAATTAATTGTAAACAACATCAATCGCACATTAACCAACACTAATAGTGCATTAAATAATTACTAATAGTGTTTAAGAGATTAAACAGCCACACACTTTCTCAAATTTACTCATATGGTACGTGTACTAAATTTATTGTTTGTATCATACCCAAACTTTGCATTTCGTGTAAATATGGTATGTGTACTGAATTTTTTGTCGTTTTAACAGCCTACATGCTTACGTGTCTGCCAACTCATAAAAATATAACTGTTATACAGTTTGATTGCTAACATGTCTACCATACTCTTCTTTATATACAAAGATTATGCCTAATTTACTAACCTTAACTTTTCCCTCAAATACAAACCCTAAATCCTAAATAAATTAAAAGATGTCATCATCATCCAATTGGATCCGAACTGTTCCTACCCATTGCATCTATGAGCTGCCCGTTGTTGAAAGAACATCACGAACTCCTGCAAACCCAGCTAGGCGATTTTTGTGCTGCCCTAGTCATAGTGTAAGCTAAAGCATTGCTCTTTTAGTTATTTTCATTGTTTTACTTTTAATTTTGTTTTTGATTATGTCACAGGATTGACCAATGCAGATTCTACTACTTTCTTGATCCTGAGATACGTCATGGTTACTATAGAACTGAGATGCACAGTCTTTATACTCAACTCAACAAGTAAGGAGAAAAATGCAAGTGCGAGAATACACCTATAGGTCAAGAATTCATGATTTAGAGTTGGAACTGAATGACAGGACAGTAACTAGTGATTGCTACAAGAATTCTGATATACCCTTTTCAAAAGCAGCACAACACCTATCCATTTGAAAATAAGCTCTACACCATGTCTTAGGGTCCCTTTCCATTAACTAATCAAAGGCAAGTGGGTTAATTTTTTATCAGTTCCATTTTATGCTTAAACTGTACCTCTAATGTAGATGATGCATCACCCTAGAACAAAGTCTTGTAATGCAGTCCATTTCATTTCTTTTTGAAATTTACGTAAATGTGCCATGCACATAGTTTATGCTCAGCATATGGTAGTAATTCTCTAACTGCCTCAGTCAGACCCTGTTATGCAGAAGTTGTTAAAAAGATTGTTGTGCATAAAAATCAAAATAAAATAACAGAGTATGCTAAATCATACCTTATAACCATCTGAAAGGATTGTCAAATGTGTTCCCATGGCAAGGTTAAAGTCATTAAACAAGTTACTAAGAAACCATAACCAATTCTTAAAGTTTTTAATGTTTACCACTGCTCAAGCCATTGGAAACATCTCGTTGTTAGCATCTCTTCCCATAGCTGTCAAAAATTCACCTCGGCAAGTGGCATTCAAAAAACAACCATCCAGTCCAATGACTCTTCTGCATGATCCCCATCCATCTTTTATAGCTCTAACAACCTAGCTATATCACTTCACTTCCATGTTACAAGAATCTTAAGAAATAAGAAGAAAAGTAAAGAGAAGTTAGAGAGATAAAGAAATAAGGAAGAAGGAAGATGGTGGATTGCTATGTGAAACAAAATGTAACAAATGAACAACCAACCCTTCTCCATTGTGGAGAAGGGGTATTATACTAAGGCTTACATGACTAGTATTGGATCATGGACCGGGCTTGGATCTTGTGGGCTTAAGCCCATAACGCTTACACAATTAGATTGACTAAACAAGTCGATACCCTTTCTAGCCTATTACAACGTTAATATTATAAAGACCGAGTCTTTATGACTTAGTGACCGAGCTTCCATGCTTGATTCAATATTTTGAGGCAAACAATCTCCCCCAAAGTGAGGTCTTTGAATCCTTCTACATTGGGCTTCTTAAGATTGCTTTGTCGTTGAGTTCTTGAGTCCTGGTCCTGGTCTTTATCTTTGTTGTAGGCTTGTTCCTTCATACTGTGTAATCTTTGATCTTGAGCCTTTGTCATTGTCTTTTGAATTTGTCTTTAGTTATGAGATCTTTAAATCTTTTCCTTGTATGTCTTTTTCGTCTTTGCCATCTTCCGATCTTGTGTCTTGACCAACATGCTCATACTTTGCATCATCTTGAAAGCTTGCTAACAATCTCTCTTGATAATCTTTGTCTTGATAATATTGATATCTTTTAAGGAAGATCTTGAATATCAGAGTTGCGGAAGTCTTTGTCTTTGAACTTGAGCTTTCTTTATTCTTGAATCTTGATGCTTTTAGTATGTCTTTGTAGTTTGAGCATGAGCATGTAGTAATGAATCTGACTCAGCTGGAGTGAGGTTGCTACACCGTCGTCTAAATCTGCTTTTTAAAAGGTTAGTGATAAACAGATATGGACGAATATGGCTTTGTCATTCGTCAAAGTTCGGTAGGATTAACCTCTGGTTTCGTGAGGACCGTTTTACAGTATAAATATTGTGCCTATGATCAGGTAGGTTTAATTTAGAAGAACCTCCTTAACAGGGTTTCCAGCTCAAAGTGTTAGATCCTCTAACGCAGATGCATTAGATTCATCGTACTTGCTGGTTCTCATAACCGGAACGTCTTAAAGCAAACAACACGGTAATAGTGAATCAGATAGTTACTATCTTTCTGATCGAGTGGTCAATTCATTTACTGGACCAAAATCGATATCTAGTTATCACAAGTTTGATTCTTATAGAATCTCGCAAGTCACCTACCGCAGTGCTGTTTGATGATGACAATGGAAGGATTTCCATTCGTCATTGTGAATACTGAAGAGTATCACTCTGAATGTTCTGGCAAAAATTTGACCTCGTTCTCTATAACCTTGTCTCTAGATACCAATCTGAAACACCCTAAAATTAGGTCGCAGCGGAATAAGGGTCCGCGAGTGTTACTTCATAGATCAATAACACAAGATATGAGAGAACGACCTCTAAATGAGTTGTTTGAAAATGATACATTGGATTTAATGAAATTGTTTGTTATAAAAGCTCAAAGCTTAACTTGTTCATCCTTGTAAATGTAAAGATTTTAATACATAACAAATATTTCCTAAATGTAATGCACACAAATCTTTATGCAATATGTCTCTCAAAAAGACGACATCCAATGTATCCTTACCCTTGTACCTTATTGACCTGAGAAAAACATGTTTTAAAACGTCAACATAAAGTTGGTGAATTCACAGGTTTAAGTAATGTATAAAGTAGGACCACAAGATTTCAAGTGCCCAATAATGTAACACATACAATATCACAAAAGTAATTACGCTTGCGCTAAGCTCATGACACTAAAATTACAACATGTATGTATATGCAAATTAATGCCAATAATGTGCCCGTGTAGATGTTCAGTCCGCAACATCCATATTCGACATGGTATACGTCTGTTAGTTCGGTACCGCCAAAACTAGTGAGCGCTACTCACCCGAACGGGAATGTCAATCCCAAATAGATCTATTTATAACATTCACGCTTACACCAAGTAATTAATAGTTCATGATTCATGGGCATAGTGGGATATCGCTACTTAGGAAAACTCGTAATTTATTTAAAAGTGCACTTGCGTCCACATGTAAAACAATGCATGTTTCTCACCTGTTTTCACCGATATAATTGTAAATATTGGGATCGTATTATAAAATAGGGCTATGATCTCACTCTACAGGGAATGGTGATGATTATATAATCAAGGTAAGGGTAACGTCTCGAGAGAAATCCGAATTGCAACCTAAATTAATTTTAAGGTGTATGGAGTATACATGTATATTTATGTAATACAACATCATAAGTAATATAGTTACATCACCACCTAATAGTTTTTGTTTAATTTAAAAAGTCGAAGCAATATTTAAATCGTATTTGTTAAATAAATGTCTACGTATATGTATCCGTAAAATAAAATATTTTTGTCGTCCGACAATTGATTATTTGTTAATAATACTTGATTTAATATTTTTATTGATTATATAATGATATTATATAAATAATTTAACTGTTTTATAAAATAATATTTATAAAGTTAAAAACGTATATAAATATTATGTAAATGATACTACGATATTTCTTAATGTTTTTATAGCCTAAATGGACCCGAAAACACTCGTAAACCATATTTTAAGTTTCTAACAGATTGTTGTATTTTTATAAAAATCACAGAAAATTATTTATAAAAATTAATTAGTTTTATAATTTCTATTTATCCGAAATCTTTAAGAACCCGTAACTTACTCTTTTAACTCCGTTTCACTTGTTCTTTATATGTATGGAATCGTGACGAGATAAACTATTCAAATAAAATACTCACTGTTTTTATAAAAATCTGTGTCAAAACAGTAGTTTCAAAACATTTTATAAAATTACTTTTATAACTTTAAATCTTTCAAAACCCGTAACTCATTCGTTTAAATCTTGTTTTTTAAGTTCTTTATATGTACGGTTTCCTATTGAAATGATCTACCATAATAAAGTATTTATAAAATTTTATCAGTTTCGAATCTGTGTCAGTTTTTATAAAACTATTTTTATAAAAACACTTTTATATATTTAATTATCGTAATCTTGTAAATATCATAACTTCTTCGTTATAGCTTTGTTTTTCGAGTTCCTTATATGCTTGGATTCCTTATGAAATGTACTATTATATAAAAATAATCCCAGAATTTATAAACTAGTTTTCATAATTTATTACTTAATTAATTTGTACAAGTTCTCCAAATTAATTTATACCACATCTTTGGTACATTTTAGGTCCTCTAAATTGTGTCCATCATTATGTCTAAGTAAATTATCAAAGTAACTTGTCCTCATAATAATTTACATATAAACTTTATAATAAACTTATTAACAATTTAATTTATAAACTAAATTTATAAATTAACCAATACTTATGTAAAGTATATTCTTGTGTTCTCCTATATTTTTAACATCAATCCATTACATGAACATATAAATTCAAATCCAAGATTATGCTCATTATATTTTATAAATCCACAAAATAAACCCTAGGTGGTGATTAACACATAACATGATATAAAATATGAAATTGAATAATTAGAAAGATCAGGGTTATATTTAGACCTTAATGAAGATGTATGAAGATGATACACAAATCAAACCCAAGTATTTATCCCTAAATACTTCCAAGAAAATCCTAATTTTTTTATGAAACCCTAATTTCTTCTTGATGTAAACCCTTGCTAAAACAATACCCAAGCTTCCAAACCACCTTGATATACCTTAGATGTTATACCTAAGAACACTTATATGCTTGATACCTTGCTAGAAATCAAACTATGGATGCCCTAAAAATATTTTATGAGCCGTGAGCTATAAGTGGAGGAACAAGAGAGAATTGAAAGTTTACTTGCTAATGGAATTAGAAAGTGTGTTAAGTCTTGCATGGTACACCCTTATATACTAGATGTATTTCTCAAATCCACTAGCAAAATCATGTCTAAGAGGTGGTAAAGGTACAAAATATGTAAGGTACTCTCCTCCTCCCTAGGAGGAGAGTTTAGACATGTGCCTTATGTTTTAGAAAGTGAAATTTGAATTTGTTTGGTGTATATCCTTATTAGATCCGGCCCTTGTGGTTTAATAGCATAGGAATGATTTAATTTTTGTGTATTGGGTATAAAAGTGGGTATTTGTTTGAGTATAGATAGGTATTGGTGCTTCCGTGTATGCCTAAATGTATTTTATTGCGAAACGTAGACGCTTTATGTAACCAATAAAAATATAATATGAAAAGTTATAAATTATCCTTGTAATAATTGTATAACACTTGCTTGACGTAAACTTTTACTTGTTTGATGTCCGTTTACGTTGAATGTTGATTTTTAGTTTACGCGATTTAACTAAACGATGAAAATTAAAAAGGCATAAGGAGTGGGTAAACCAATAAAAATAATTAATGGAATAAGATTGGAGTCATAAAATGACATTAAATAATGGGGACTTGTTGTTACAGCTTCCATCCGTTTAAAGGAGCCTTGTCCACAAGGCTCAAGATGTGGCACTTGTCGAGGGTGCGGTTTTTGTGAAGAGATGCGGATACCTCTTCCGGAATTGATCTTCACGTTCCTATGTGAACTCAGGACCTCTCTTAGAGTTCCATCAAACCTTGATAATGGGAATATGGATTTGCTTTAACCGCTTGACTTCATGATCCATAATCTCCACTGGTTCTTCAACGAAGTGAAGCTTATCATCAATATGTATTTCATCCAACGGAATTGCCAACGGCTCGTCGGATAAACATTTCTTTAGATTGGATACGTGAAACGTGCTATGAACCCTACTTAATTGTTGAGGAAGTTCGAGTTTGTAAGCAACGGTTCCTACTTTTGCCAACACCTTGAAAGGGCCAATATACCTTGGGTTTAACTTCCCCCGTTTGCCAAAACGAATAACCCCTTTCCAAGGTGATACCTTCAACATAACTTTGTCGCCCTCTTGAAATTCCAAAGGATTATGCCTCACATCACCGTAACTCTTTTGTCGATCGCGGGTGGCTTGAATTCTTTGTTTGATTTAAACGATTTTCTCGGTTGTCTCATGAATGATTTCTGGACTGGTCAGCTGAGTATCTCTGACCTCGGCCCAACAAACAGGTAAACGACACTTACGACCATAAACCGCCTCAAATGGTGCATCTTTATTGCTCGTATGATAACTATTGTTGTATGAGAACTCAATCAGCGGTAAGTGTCTATCCCAACCATTCCCAAAGTCTATCACGCAAGCGCGTAACATATCTTCTAGTGTCTGAATGGTTCTTTCGCTTTGTCCATGGGTTTGCGGATGGTAAGCAGTACTTATATCCAGCCGAGTACCCAATGCCTTTTGAAATGATCTCCAGAACTGTGACGTAAATCTACCGTCACGATGACAAATGATTGAGACTGGTATTCCATGTCTCATGACTACTTTTTTCATGTACAGTCTTGTCAATTTGTCCATTGGGTCATTTTCCCTCATCGACAAAAAGTGTGCAGACTTGGTAAGTCGGTCTATAATTACCTAAATGGTATCATAACCACTTGATGTCCTTGGGAGCTTGGTGATAAAATCCATAGTGATATTATCCCACTTCCATTGAGGAATCTCAGGTTGCACCAACAAACCAGATGGTTTTTGGTGTTCAGCTTTGACCTTTAGGCATGTCAAACACTTGCTATTCCAGCATAATTTCTTCATGTCTTGGTACATCTTGTCAGAACCCGGATGAACAGAATATTTTAACTTGTGGGACTCATGCATAATCAAAGTCCTTAGATCACCAAAGCATGGCAACCAGCTCCTGTTATTCAAACATAGTGTTCCGTCAGCACGCGGTTCCAACTTTTCTTTCTTGGGTTTTTTTGATTCCTTTGAAGTCTCAACCAGCATACCTCCCACATCTTCAGCTTTGAGGTTTTCTGGTTTTCTTGCCTCAGTTCGAGCTTCCAAAATTTGCTTGGGAAGATCCAAACCAATAGTCATAACTAAGGCTTGAACCCATAATGGTTTAATTCTTTCTTTTCTGCTTAAAGCGTCAGCCACTACATTTGCTTTCCCTAGGTGATAACGAATTTCACAATCATAATTACTGAGAAATTCCAACCAACGACGTTGTTTCATGTTCAACTCCTTCTGGTCAAGGATATGTTGTAAACTTTATGATCAGTGAACACGGTACACTTTGTTCCGTACAGATAGTGCCTCCAAATCTTTAGAGCGAACACTACTACTCTTAACTCCAAGTCATGAGTCATGTAATTCTTCTCATGAATTTTTAGTTGTCGTGATGCATAAGCAATCACCTTCTCATGAAGCATCACAATAAACAATAAAGTTCTCAGCTCCTTCAAGTAAAGCCAAGATAGGTGCGCTACACAGTTTCTCCTTCAATAGTTAGAAAGCTGCTTCTTGTTTGTCACCCCAATCAAACTTGACCTTCTTCTGGGTTAGATTGGTCATTGATTTGACGATCTTTGAAAATCCTTCAATGAATCTTTGATAATAACCGGCAAGACCTAAAAATTAATGAATCTCTGTTGCAGTCTTAGGAGATGCCCAATCCTTAATATACTCGATCTTGGCGGGATCCACGTGAATGCCCTTACTGTCAATCACGTGACCGATGAACTGTACTTTGGATCTTGGCGGGATCCACGTGAATGCCCTTACTGTCCTTTCGGGTGGCTTCATTTAATTTTCGGTAGTCAATACATACCCGCCATCCCGTAACTAATCGAGTTGGGATCAACTCATTTGCTCATTCTACAACTACCGGTTTTAACCACCTTTCTTTGGTACACAGTGTACCGGGCTTACCCAGGGACTATCCGAGATAGGGTAAATTAATCCAGCATTAAGAAGTTTTTCAACTTCCTTTTTTATGACATCGTGGATTTTTGGGTTTACCCGTCTCTGATGTTGGACCGCTGGTGTGTAGTCCTCTTCCATTAGAATTTTGTGAGTACAAAATTCTGGGTTAATACCCTTGATATCGGAGAGTTTCCAAGCGATGGCTCGCTTGTGGGACTGCAACACCTTTATTAGAGCGGCATTTTCCCCGACACTCAAATCTTTAGCAATGATGACTGGTAACTTGTTGTCACCCTCTAAAAATGCATATTCGAGGTGGGAGGTTAAGTCCTTCGAGTCGAACCTCGGGACGGTTTCATTAATGATTGTTTCATTGGTTCTGGGCTTCACAAATCTTAAGTTTCTTTTCTATTTCCAGGAAATATTCTGCATGGTTGGGGGGAAGAGTGGTGATGAGGGTGCTCACTATTTTAAGGATAGCTTCAAGAAAGAAGAAATGTCATTCTCGGGTTCACATTCGGGATAATCAATTTCCTGACTTATACGAAGTATCAGAAAGTTCAGCCTCGATTTCTTCAAGAATGAAATCACTACCCTCGAATGGAGTGAGGGTGGGAGAAGTGGTATCAACAATTGGTTCAAAGTAAGGAGTGGAATTTCCATTTGCTAATACTTCCGAGAATCCTAAAACTTCTTGAGAATATTCCTCACACGCTATATCAATAAAGTCGACCTTGTTAACTGATTCCATGGCATTGTAGGAGAAATTTTTTGTATCACCTACTTTGAAAGTCACGGATTGGTCATCATGTCTTAAGGTCATTTCTTCACCGTGTACATCAATCAAGGCTCTTGCCGTTCTTAAAAATGGTCTTCCTAAAATCAACGGGACTCTAGGGTCGGCATCATAGTCAACTACCACAAAATCGGCTGGAAAGTAGAAGGTTCCAACCTTTACAAAAACATCTTCGGCTATGCCGGTGGGAGTGGAGATTGATCGGTCGGCTAATTCGAGTACCATCCTAGTTTTGGTTAGTCCTTGGCGATTAAGCTTTTCAAAAACGGAGAGTGGCATTAGATTGATGCTTGCACCGAGATCGGCCAGGGCCAAGCATTCATCCAACTCTGGAAAATCACACGGTATCAGAAATCTACCCGGGTCTCCTAATTTTTCGGGAAATGTCTTTAGGATGACTGCCGAGCAATTTTCATTAACCGGTGTTTTGGTTAATTCCAAGATCTTGTCTTTGTTGTTCAAAAGCTTTCTGAACATTGGTGCAAACTTAGGCATGTGCAGGAGAGCATCTGCGAAGCTTAGCTCGAAGTGGAGATTCCAAAAAATTTCCATGAATTTCAAAGCTAAAAGGTCGTCCTTTTCGTGGATTTTCTCCTTGTTTACCCTAGATGGATATGGTAAAGTCGTTTTGGCTCTAGGTATGACTACTGGTTCATCAACTTGGACTATCGGAGGTTGGACGTCTTTGGTACTTCTGTTAGGAAGCACCGGGTCCTTGGTTACCTCGGTTTCAACTTCCACCACCGGAGGTGGAATTTGAGGTCCATCATATGAAACACCGCTTCTGGTGGTAATTGCTTTCAATTCACCCTTCGGGTTAGCAACGGTGTTGCTAGGAAGAGAACCGAACTGAAGTAGTCTGGAGGCTTGGTTGGAATTTACGATTTTGGTGAGCAGTCGGTGTTTTTTCGGTTATGTTGGACATTTGGTTTTGCATATTTTGCATAACCGCATCATTAGCCTTGACATAGCTCTCAAAATCAGTTTTTGACACACCCGAAGCTTGATGAGCTGGAGCTTGGTAAGCTGGGTGTTGATTAACCGGGGGTTGATACATTGGGGCTTGTTGTTGAACCTGGGGTCGTTGGATTTGACCCTGGTTGTAGCCATTCCCACGGTTTTGGTTTTGGTTCCAACGATTCTGATTGTTGGCTTGGTTGTTGTGTTGCATGGGCCCCTCGCTCACAACCTTCCCCTATCCCCAACAGGAAGGAAATGGAAAAGGAAAACCGGGTGGTCTGATTTTTGTTCGACATCGGTGGCGGTCGGTAACCGGGAATTTCTTGAGTTATAAATTTGTTGCGGCTTGCTTGGCGAGAGTTATTCTTGGATGTTTATCACGGTAATTGTTGCTATGGTAGTCCGGGCATTACGATTATGAGTGGGCACCACCGCAGGTTAACACAACTTTTGTCAACCGCTTTTACGGGAGGGGGGGGGGAGCTGGAACTGGAGTTTGTTGCTTGTCGAGAAGTAGAGCTCTAACCATATCTTTCAATTCAGCAACATCGGGAGATACACCGGAGGTGGAAGAGTCGTACTCACTTTAGCAACAATGGCTTTGCTTCGGGAGTGACGAACTTTGGACTTGCTTTCGATTGATGCTTGAGCTAATTTTTCAGCGGGCTTTTGTCTAAAAAGTACCACCTGCGGGCGGAGTTCAAAGATGTCTTGATCATTTACATTAGAAGCGTTGTAAATGGTATCAAGTTGCGTGAAGCTCCGAGAATCATGATTGTTGACAAGCTCGGAGAAGATCTTTGAATCGATCCCAAGCCTCCCACTAAAAACGATCATCAAATCTTTGCTTGAAATTTGTTTCAATTTCGTTCCGAAGATTTGTGTTTTAGAAGGTGTGGTGGGGAAAAACTGATGATGATTAGCAACGAGGAATCATCCCATGTTGGAATGAATCGAGGGGTTCTTTTTAACGCATATCCGGGCCACCTGAACCCTCTCAAGAGAGAGAAAGAAAAAGCTTCAACTTAATTAATGTGATTGCGGGTGACTTTAGGATATCATCATCGTAGAGGGTGATTTTATTGAAGTAACGAGATGTGGGCATGTGGGTCCTCTTTGTCATGTTCCGTTGAAACTGCTTGTCTTGGACCAAGAGTTAGCTACCCATGTTGATCTCAAATTTGCTGCTTCAATTTCTGGAACAACAATTGCGTCCTCGTATCATCGGTGGAGCACTGGAGCAATTCTGCCATAGTTAGATTATCAGCCAAGTGTCCCTCCCGCCGCCTTTGGGTGGTTAAACAAGATCGGATGGAACTTGGTGTGTTGTTGTTGTAGGACGACGAGCTTATAGAAACGAGTGCGCATGCACTTAAAATAGCGAAACAAGAAGAGTATTTTTGGATTTTTCGTTTATTCACAATCTATTTTATACGGAACAGAGGAACCTAAAACTAGACAACATGAAACCCAAATAAATTATAATTACTTCACAGGTAGCTCTTAAAACGAGATAAAGCACAAGGTGAGCGGAGGAGTAGGAATCTCCCCGCGCGAAGCTTATTTCTCCTTATCGGGTCCGTACGTCTCCCCCCTCGCGCAACAACCCCCTCTCTTACTACCACTCTTATAGCTTGTTTTTTACACTTTTCAAGGTGCGCCGTTCCCCCCCCCCCCCCCTCACCCTTCGTCAAGAGACACAAATGGTAACGTTCCCCCCTTCTCCCCCCCAAATCTTTTGCTCCTCGGTAACCGTTGGATCCCCGGACAACCAATAAGTTCCACCGGAAGTATTATGATTAATACCTCAATTGAAATATTATATTTTGGTATTTTTACCAATTTCCCCCCCCCCCCCCCCCCATCCGTCCACGAACTTTTTAATTTATTTTTCCTCCCCCCCCCGGAGTTATTTTATTTTTTGGTTTTTCTTTTGTTTTTATATTGATAATTTTACTAATATAAGAAAATTGAAAAATATTTTTGTACTTTTTTATGGTTTGATGAAGAAAATATGCATGAGGAGAGAGTCCCCTCCTAACGCAAATTGTCAAATGTAACGAAATCGTTTCAAAAGCGCTCCCGAACGTGGCGCCAAATTTGACTCGAGCAAACTCAGCCCCCCTCAAATTGTAAACACAACATACAAACATGTATAAAATACCAACAAGGGACGAAACCACGCGAGGCAAGATAACCGGGAAGCAGTTAAGTATAGGGTCGTCTCGGGTCGTTACTGTCCCCAACGAGGCTGAAATGGAAAATCGCAATACGATATGATGATTTGTGTATGAATGTCTACAAGGAATGATTGTGGAAAATAAAACTGATTTAAAAATAGCAAGTAGCACTATAAAAAATAAGCAAAGTAAATAAGCTAGAAACAAGAATCAAAACTAGGAATGACAAAAACACTTTATAAAACTTTAAACTAAAGACACAATTAGCTCAAATAAAATTTAATATAAGTTAATATAAGCTAAACTAACTCTATTAAGCAAATATAAAAAAGCAATTAAGCTAAATCTAACAAGATTACACAACAGTAACTAAAAACTGTATAACAGTTTTAACTACCAGTACTAACTTGGAGTTAGTACTGCAGGCTAAAATTTAGTACTGTTTGCTTAAGGGTAGTACTGACTAGGTCTAACAAGACTTAAAGAGATTTTTAAATAATAGCAAACAAGCTAAAAACAGTAGTTCACATAACATTAAATTTTTTTTTTTTTTTTTAAGCATAGTATTGGAATAAGCAACTAGAATAAACTCTAAAATGAAGAAAATAAGCTAGAAAACCTTAAAACTGGATTAAAATCTTATTAAAATTATTTGGAAAACGGGCAATTAAGTTCTACTGAAGACAGGTAAAACTAAATCTAGCTTAATCTACTTAAAAAAAAATATAAGATAATCTTAAATAAGGTTGAAATATAAGCTGATAAGGCTAAAATTGGCACCTAACCTAGTACTAACAGTTTTAAACTAACGTACTAACTTGGAGTTAGTACTGCTAGCTGAGTTAGTATGCTACCTTTGAATCCAAGAAAATGAACTAGCAGTACTAACTTGGAGTTAGTACTGGTAGCTTTAAGTTAATACTGCTCCAAAAGTGAACTAGCAGTATTAACTTATAACTAAAGTTTTTACAATGGACACTTCAGTATAAGTAAGAAAGTAATACAAACAATCGTTCAACTAGCAAAGAAGCCAAAATAAGCACTCTTAAAACAGTTCTTGCAGAAATTAAAAACAATTAAGAAAAAGAAAAACTTACAACACCCTTGCTCAAAACAGGGGGTGTTCTCTCTCCCACCTCAGCCGCTCTCTCCCCATCTACGAGCTATAGCTGTAATAAAACAAGCTAGTGAGAGTCAATAAGCCCTTCCAGAACTGGCTTATCATCCTATAACATAAGCTGTGGTATATTTGAGATCTCCTAACCCTCACCCACCCCCCCCACCCCCCCCCACTACCTCCAACACACACCCCCCCCCCCCCGTGGTGATATCATCCAGTCCCACATAAAATAAAACATGTTCTTGCATCTAACATATTTTAAACATCATTTCATCATGTGTAAGTATTTATTTGATTATAAATATGCTTTATTTATTTTATAACTGTATAAAATAAATCTTAAGTGGTGATTAATAATATAACAATATGTAAATGTGAAAATAAAATGATTAAAAAAGATTAGAGATTATAATGGACCTTGAGTGAATGAATGAAGGTGTATACACTAAATCAAACCCTAATTTCTTTAACCCGAAATCCTTTTTATAAACCCTTGGTTATCAAAACCCTAGCTTCCAAATACTCTTGAAACACCTTAGATAATAACCCTAATGATACTTGTATGATTATAATCTTGCTAGAATCAAAACTATGAACACCCTAATAATAAAATTTGAGCCGTGAGCTTTTAATAAAAGGGGAGAGTTTATGATTTTTCTTGCTAGTGAATTGTATGTGTAGAAGTCTTGCATTTACCTTCCTTTTATACTAGAAGTATTAGTTAAACAACTAACCAAAACATGTCTAAGAGTGGTTTAAGTACAAAGTGTGTAAGGTGATCTCCTCCTCCCTAGGAGGATGAGAAGTGACTTTAGTGAAGATGTTGTGATTTAGTTATGTTTTATTATTTGTTGAGTGTTTATAAAAGAAAAAAAAGGGATGACAACATGGGTTGTGAGATGGTAATGTTATAAACTTTGTGTACTGGGTATAAAAGTTGATATTTATTGAAGTATAGATGGGTATTGGTGCTTCCGTGTATGCTTAAATGTATTTTATTGTGAAACGTAAACGTTTTACGTAACCGATAAAAATAAAATATGAAAAGTTATAAATTATGTTCGTAATAATTATATAACACTTGCTTAACGTAAACTTTTATTTGTTTGATGCCCGTTTACGTTGATTGTTGATTTTTAGTTTACGTGATATAACTAAACGATGAAAATTAAAAGCAAACGCGTAAAACCCTAAAAATAAATAATGTAAAGTATTGAGTCGTAAAATGACCTTAAATAACAGATTATTACAGTCTTCCTCCGTTAAAGGAATCTTGTTCGCAAGGCTCGAGACGCGGCACTTGTCGTAGGTGTGGTTTTTGTGAAGAGATGCAGATACTTCTTTCGAAATTGATCTTCACGTTCTCATGTGAACTCAGAACCTCTCCTAGAGTTCCATCGAACTTTGATGATAGGAATACCACTTTGCTTCAACCACTTGACTTCACGATCCATGATCTTCACTGGTTCTTCAACGAAGTGAAGCTTATCATCAACATTTATTTCATCTAACGGAATTGCCAATGGTTCGTCGGATAAACATTTCTTTAGATTGGATATGCGAAACGTGCTATGAACCCTGCTTAATTATTGAGGAAGTTCTAGTCTGTAAGCAACGGTTCCTACTTTTGCTAACACCTTGAAAGGGCCAATATACCTCGGGTTCAACTTCCCCCATTTGCCAAAACGAATAACCCTTTTCCAAGGTGATACCTTTAACATGACTTTGTTGCCCTCTTGAAATTCTAAAGGCTTACACCTCACATCGGTATAACTCTTCTGGCGATCACGAGCGGCTTGAATTATGCTTTTGATTTGTATGATCTTTTCGGTTGTCTCGTGAATGATCTGTGGACCGGTGAGTTGAGCATCTCCAACCTCAGCCCAGCAAACAGGCGATCGACACTTCTGACCATAAAGTGCCTCAAATGGGGCAACTTTAATGCTAGTGTGAGAAATGTTGTATGAAAATTTGATTAGCGGTAAGTGTCTATCCCAACCCTTTCCAAAGTCTATCACGCAAGCGCGTAGCATATCTTCTAGTGTCTGAATGGTTCTTTTGCTTTGTCTATCGGTCTGTGGATGGTAAGCAGTACTCATATCCAAACGAGTACCCAAAGCCTTTTGAAACAACCTCCAGAAATTTGACGTAAACCTACCGTTACAGTCACAAATGATTGAGACTGGTATTCCATGTCTCATGACCACTGCTTTCAAGTACAGTCTTGTCAATTTGTCCATACAGTCATTTTCCCTCAACAGTAAAAAGTGTGCAGACTTGGTAAGTTGATCAATAATTACCCAAATGGTATCATAACCACTTGACGTCCTTGGGAGCTTGGTAATGAAATCTATGGTGATATTGTCCTACTTCCATTAAGGAATCTCAGGTTGCACCAACAAACTAGATGGTTTTTGGTGTTCAGCTTTGACCTTTAGGCATGTCAAACACTTACTAACATAGGTGGCAATATCGGCTTTCATGTTGGGCCACCAGAATAAATTCTTCATGTCTTGGTACATCTTGTCGGAACCCAGATGAATAGAATATTTTGACTTGTGGGACTCATGCATAATCAAAGTCCTTAGATCACCAAAGCATGGCAACCAACTTCTGTTATTCAAACATAGTGTTCCGTCAGCACGCGATACCAACTTTTCCTTCCTATGGTTTTCTGATTCCCTTAAAGTTTCAACCAACATACCTCCCACATCTTCAGCCTCGAGGTTTTCTGGTTTTCTTGCCTTAGTATGAGCTTTTAAAATTTGTTTGGGAAGATCCAAACCAATAGTCATAACTAAGGCTCAAACCCGAAATGGTTTAATTCGTTCTTTCTTGCTTAAAGCGTCAACCACCACATTTGCTTTTCCCAGGTGATAATGAATTTCACAATCGTAATCACTGAGCAACTCTAACCAACGACGTTGTCTCATGTTCAACTCCTTCTAATCAAGGATGTGTTGCAAACATTTGTGATAAGTGAACACGGTACACTTTGTTCCGTACAGATAGTGCCTCCAAATCTTTAGAGCAAACACTACTGCTCCTAACTCCAAGTCATGAGTTGTATAATTCCTCTCATGAATTTTTAGTTGTCGGGATGCATAAGCAATCACCTTCTCATTTTGCATCAAGACAGCACCTAATCCTTTATGCGAAGCATTGCAATAAACAATAAAGTTCTTAGCTCCTTTAGGTAAAGCCAAGATAGGTGCACTACATAGTTTCTGCTTTAATAACTGAAAAGCAGCTTCTTGTTTGTCACCCCAATCAAACGTGACCTTCTTCTGGGTTAGCTTGGTCATTGATTTGGCGATCTTGGAAAATCCTTCAATGAATCTTCGATAATAACCGACAAGGCCTAAAAATTAATGAATCTTCGTTGCAGTCTTAGGAGATGCCCAATCTTTAATAGACTCGATCTTGGCAGGATCTACGTGAATGCCCTTACTGTCAATCACGTGACTGAGGAACTGCACATTGGGAATCCAAATTCACACTTAAAAAAATTGGCATACAACTCCTCCTTCTTAAGCAACTCTAAGATTAACTTAAGATGCTCTTCATGTTCTTGCTTGCTATTTGAGTAGATCAGAATATCGTCAATAAATACAATGACAAATTTATCTTGATATGGCTTGCACACCCGATTCATGAGATCCATAAATACAGCCGGTGTGTTCGTCAAACCAAATGGCATAACTTGAAATTCATAATGTCCATAACGAGTTCTGAAAGCGGTCTTCGGGATGCCTTCTTCACGAACTCTCAGTTGATGATAACCTGATCTCAGGTCAATCTTCGAGTAGACACTCGACCCTTGAAGTTGATCGAACAAATCATCGATCCTTGGAAGAGGATAACGGTTCTTCACCATTAGTTTATTCAATTCCCAATAATCAATGCACATCCGGAATGATCCATCCTTCTTCTTGACAAACAAGACTAGAGCTCCCCAAGGTGAGGAACGGATGAAGTGTCAATTTATACACTTTTCGGGGTCCTTTAACCTCCTAAATCATGCATTTATGCCCAAAATAGGTACCTAATCATTCCTTTTCAGGTATTTAACATTTGGAAGACATTTGGAGGAAATACACGTGACTTAGGCTCATTTGGAGAAGAAACGGACAAGACTACAGACCTATACCAACATCTCTCAAGATTATGTTCTCAGCGGCTGGAGACGGCATCACCAATTCTACATGACGCCGTCACAACCCACTTTGAGACAGCGTCACAACCTTACATGACGGCGTCAGCTCGCATGACCCAACCCAAGATCTAGAATATTCTCTTTCACAACGGCGTCACGATTAAAATGCGACGTCGTCGCAATGATTTATCTTACATACAAATATGTTTTTAGGGTTTTATGTGTGTAACTTTAGAGTAAAAGAAAGGGACGAACCCTAGCTCGTTTAGCAGCTGTTAGGGACGATTTTAGGGCCTCAAAACCCTATTGTACTTCCTTCAATTCATGTTTTAATCAAGTAAGATTATCTTAATCATTCAATATGTATTGTTGTTTGATTCTTATTTGTTCTTGCTTTATCTTTAACATGCTTGGCTAAACCTTCTATTGTGTTCATTTATGATTGTATGAAACCTAGAATGTAGATCTTAAAGGTGTTGCTTCTTGTGATGGATGTGTATGTTAGGCTTTAGAAAACCAGCTTTTTTCTGTATCGCTGTTGATATGTATAGGGAAACATGATTGTGTAGAAAGGATACCATCGGGTAACAGTCTTCATACTACCTTGCCCCCTAATATGGTTGATCCACTCTTAATATATTTCACATGCATTTAATATACTCTTAGGGGCCTTGTAATAGTCTTCATACTACCTTACTTGTGTGTTGCCTTAATAGAATATTAAATAGACGGCGGGTTCATATAATTCGTTCATGACTTAGGAAATAATTACATAGATCATCACAAGCGTGACAAAGCAACAACACTAGGAGAAGTAATCTAGGGAGTAATACATGTTTAAATGAATACAATCTTTTATTATATTGGTATCACCATTAGTGTAGTTTATATTTAGTTTAATAGCTAAAACCAAAGCAATCTCTCAAACCATATGATTTACATGTTTTCTTATAAAATATAAAAAAACAAAAATAATCTTCTCTAAACCCCTAGAATTTTGTTAGACCGTTATCAAGTCTTCCCAACCTATTCCCCTAGAGAACGATAACAACCCCCGAGTTTTGCCTATACTACTACTACAACGGTTAGGTACTCTGCATAGGGAGTTGTCAAACTTCTTGTAGAAGTCCCTTACGACAACCGCATTAAGTTTTTGGCGCCGCTGCCGGGGAATAGTTAGGTTTTGATCATAGTTTAGCTTAGTTCTACTTGCTTGAATCCTTTCAAATAAGACTTTAATTTCCACATATTAGCTTTCTAGTAGTCTTTCTTTTCTTTGTGTGTTTGTTCCTAATTTCCATTGACTATTCCACTCTTCACTATGGAGAATGCGAATCCATCATCAACCTTAGGATCCTTTTCTCAGGAACCACCTGTCACTACTCACGCTAAGTTTACGGCTCGAATAAACAAGATTTTACAAATGAGGCAAACCATTGACTCTTTCCTCTTTAAAACCATGAATGAATTAACCAACCAATCTTCCGACTCCGAGATCTTCTGCCCTTAGGAGAGAATTAAGGAACTTGAATTAAGAACGCAACAAAGAAACAATTTTATGGAAGAATTGTCCAAGGATATGTTCCCTACTGAGAAAGAACTAGCTTACCATAAGGAACTATTAGGAGAACCTCAACCCCCTTTCTCGACCCTAGAGCCCAAGATTAAGAGAGGCGACCCCTGGAGTTTAAAGATTCCTTGCGTAATCGGTACCGTTTACACGTGCCATGCATACATTGACCTACAATCTCTTGTCAACATTATGTCTCGTGCTTACTACAACAAAATAAGCGAAAAATCCTTTCAAGCACGTAGAAACCCATACCAACCATATAAGTTTTGCAACTTCGTTGGAAGAGCTAAAAATGTGCATATATTTATTAGGTGCTTCGTTTATGTTGTGGACTTTATTATTTTAGAAGACTTGGGCAGCATCATTGACAGTGGGTTAAGTGAAGTAGTCTTGGGACAACCTTTTGCGCATACATCTAAGCTCACTTATGATGAATCTTTAGGATTAATTAGGTTTGCCCAAAGGGACGACGAGGTCGTATTTAGAATGCCTCAAAGGACAAAAGAATTAGACCTAATATCTTCTTTAGAAAAAGATAAGTTTGAGGCATTCTTTGTGGAAAACTTGAAGGTTAGAAAAAAGAGGTTTAAGCATGTCCTTGAAAAGAGAAAGGGATATTACAAAGCTTGCATAAACCTTGGACGTACTTATAAAAGAGATAGGGAAACAATTTTAAAACTCAAAACTAACCACATAAGTATCATCAAGCTTAAGGAGTAAAAGGACTTCGAGTATAGCTACAAGACTCGTAAATAAAGAAAAGCGCTTTTTGGGAGGCAACCCAATATTTATATTTCCCGCATATTATGAGTGTCTTGTGTGTTTTAATTCTTTATCATTTGTTTATTATGTTTGAATTAGTTTGTAATCATGCTTTGTTTGTTTGTAACTTTGTCTTATTGCAATCAAATGTATTTTGCAACAAAATAAGTGTAGAGGAATTATCTGGTTTTTAGAACCAAATTCAAACATTTAAAATAAATTATTTAGATTAATTCGCGTCAGTTTTGAGTCATATGATTGAATTGCTAATTCTCAGGATTTTATGAAAATAACATATAAGAATGAGTGCAGGAAATTTTTCATCAAAAACGAAAGTTGAGTTTTCACAGAGCGTGGAGACGGCATCACGATTTACATGCGACGCCGTCACCACGACACCGGTGACGGATTCAAGATATCCCTGACGGCGTCAAACGCCCAGATACAGGAAAACTCAAAAATTTTAAGTATTTTTGAAAATAAAACTTGTACAACACTTAAGAAAGTTATAATTCTTTTATAAACTTGCAAAACCCTAAGTTTAACAATTCTCTCATCCTATCTTTACTGCTTTATAGAGTCAACCCTAAATTCACATTGTATCTTATTATATCGCACACTTTATGCTTGGTGTAGTTGTCTTTGTCTTTGATTACAGGTTATATTTGATGAGAAGAAGCTTGGAAGATCTTAGGATGTTTTCATTAGATGATTCTTGGAGGACGATTTAACCAGTTATCGCATGTTTCTTCTCCATTATTAAGCAAACCAGGGGAGTACTAGTTTCTTTTCCTTGTTTTCTTTTCCCTTTAATTCTTTTTACGGGTACCTTTATAGAACATTGGGGACAATGTTCAACATAAATGTAGGCGTGTTAAAACTAAGCCTTAAAAAAATATTTCTTTCATTTGCCATTGCTTTTGTCCTTAAAATGACGAGTTATATATCAAAACATAGCATAAGAAGTTATTTGAACAAATTTAAAATTTTTTTGTGACAATACGACGAAAAACCACGTATTATAGCGTCTCATGGATTAGGATATTTGTATACTAGCAAAAAATCCTCAAATTCTATCCAAAATGTGAGGTTCGCCCTCAGATATTATACCTTGCGCTTGTTCGAGTTAAGGACTGTGAGCAATCGTTACGTGTGTGTTATTTCCGTCGTTAGGATGTGTTGTGTGGTTTTGTCGCCTTTTCTGGAAACATTGGTATCAAGTTACTTTTGGAATAATGAGTGTACCGGTAGTTTATTAATATTTCGAGAACTTGTTATTGTGATGCATTTTGAGACCACATATTAAGTGTTAGGATTTGCTTGATAAAAGGCATTAGGATTAACCCATGTTTTAAACATGTAATTTTTATGATGGTCACATCGATCATATAACTATCCCACACCCTTTCCATGCACTCATCTTTAGTGTAGGATACCCTGTACATAACCCTACCGAGCCTATCTTTTTCACAGTCTCATTAATTTTCTGGTGGATTCTAGATTATTAATGAAGAGCATTGTCACCCTTAAACCAATTGTTACACCCAAATTGCCTTAGCCTACCTTATATGTACTCGCCTTTAGTACATTATTGTGTTGTAACCCAGATCTTATATTATTTGGTACAGTTGCTAAGTCCTCTATCCTTGTAAATATGTTTTGGGACGTTTGGGTTCTCCGGTAGTATTTATTTCGCGGAAGAATGGGGAAGAAAAGTTAAGTCAATACCCCCATACATTTGTTAGATGATCTCCATGTTAATTTGATCCACCTAAAATCGGGTCATTAGTTAGATTGTAAATATTGAGCATGTAAAAGCTCAAGTGTAAGGGTATGTGTTATAAACCCCAAGTTATGATGTATTATGTTATTAAAAAAATAAAAAATAAAAAGAAAGAGATTGATGTAGAGTTGTGTAGAGTTTGTATATCTTTGTCCGAGTCTTGGCTTAGCAACCAAACCATCGTGTATTCATGTAAATAATTTGCTAACCTTCCACTCCAGATTCACCCAAAGCCACCTAAATGTATCCCATCCGCATCCATTTCCATTACATGTTATCTTACACCTACACCCCACAACCCTTTGAAAAGACCTCTTAGATAGTAATGAATAATGCTTGCGCCTAGCGGTGGAGGTTTGATCCTTTACCAAGCCTATGGTAATTTATATGTTATGACAGGTAATGAGTGTTGATAACCTGTTTCCCCATTATGTTATAATTTATTATACACCCGAGAAAAAGAGAGAATTCTAAACACTTATGTGAGGTGCTAGTGTATGCTTTCTGTGCTTTTAATTACGAGGTCTAGAAGGTTGTGTTGTTAAATACTTTTAAAGAGTAGGTAAAATGACCCTCATATTGTTATTGTCTAGGTAGAAAAGCCCATTTGCTTGAGGACAAGCAAATCCCAAGTGTAGGGGTATATGATGAGGTGTCATTTTATACACTTTTTCGGGGTCGTTTAACCCCCTAAATCGTGCATTTATGCCCAAAATAGGTACTTAATCGTTCCTTTTCAGGTATTTAGCATTTGGAAGGGGGCAAATGTTTTTTGGGGGGTAGGAAATACAGTGGACTTTGGGCTCATTTGGAGAAGAAACGGACAAGACTGCGGACCTACACAAACATCTCTCAAGATTATGTTCTTAGCGGCTAGAGACGGCGTCACCAGTTCTACACGGCGCCGTCATAACCCACTTCGTGACGGCGTCACAACCTTTCATGACGGCGTCAGCTCGCACGACCCAATCCAAGATCTAGAATATTCTCTTTCACGACGGCATCACGATTAAAAAGCGATGTAGTCGCAGCGATTTATCTATATATACAAATCCGTTTTTAGGGTTTTATGTGTGTAACTTTAGAGTAAAAGAAAGGGACGAACCCTAGTTCGTTTAGCAGCTGTTAAGGACGATTTTAGAGCCTCAAAACCCTATTGTACTTCCTTCAATTCATGTTTTAATCAAGTAAGACTATTATAATCATTCAATATGTCTTGTTATGTGATTCTTATTTGTTCTTGCTTTATCTTTAACATGCTTGGCTAAACCTTCTATTTTGTTCATTTATGATTGTATGAAACTTAGAATGTAGATCTTAGTGGTGTTTCTTCTTGTGATGGATGTGCATGTTAGGCTTTAGAAAACCAATTTTTGTCTGTATCGATGTTGATATGTCTAGGGAAACATGATTGTGTAGAAAGGATACCATCGGGTAATAGTCTTCATACTACCTTGCCCCCTAATATAGTTGATCTACTCTTAGTATATTTCACATGCATTTAATATACTCTTAGGGGCCTTGTAATAGTCTTCATACTACCTTACTTGCGCGTTGCCTTAACGAAATATTAATTAGACGGCGGGTTCGTGTAATTCGTTCATGACTTAGTAAATAATTACATAGATCATCACATGTGTGACAAAGCAACAACACTAGGAGAAGCAATCTAAGGAGTAATACATGATTAAATGAATACAATCTTTTATTATATTGTTATCACCATTAGTGTAGTTTATTATTTAGTTTAATAGCTAAGACCAAACTAATCTCTCAAAACCATATGATTTACATGCTTTCTTATAAAATATAAAAACACAAAAATAATCTTCTCTCAACCCCTAGAATTATGTTAGACTGTGATCAAGCCTTCACAACCTATTCCCTTAGAGAACGATAAAAACTCCTGAGTCTTGCCTATACTACTACTACAACAGTTAGGTACTCTGCCTAGGAAGTTGTAAAACTTCCTATAGAAGTCCCTTACGACAACCGCATCAGGAACTGGGTCTTATAAAACCTTTGTCGGAAAGTTCCTGCAGTTGATTCGACAATTCTTTCATCTCGGACGGAGCTAATCGATAAGGCGCCCGTGCTACAGGTGCAGTACCAGGTATCAAATCAATTTAAAATTACACTTGTCGAGTTGGTGGAATACCCAGCAAGTCCTCGGGAAATACTTCGGAAAAGTCTCGAACAATTGGTACGCCTTCAAGTCGCTTCTCCTTCAACTTGTCTTCAGCCTTCTTTGTGGTAACATGTGCCAAAAAGACATCGCATCCTCTCAGCAAGTACTTTTGAGTCTTTGTGCACGAGATGATGTTTAATCGAGACTCATGTCCATTATTGCTTTTGTCACCACGAACAATTAAGATCTCAGTTTCAAAGGGAATACGAACGATATTCTCATCACAGATGATTACGGCATGATACTTTACTAACCAATCCATACCAATTATGACATCAAAACTACCAAGCTCTACGGGCATTAATTCGATGATGAATGGATGATTTAAGAAGTTTAAAGTGCCACCCCGTATGATAGTATTAACTCCAATTATTTTTCCATGCTAGTTCGACATTATAATCATGGTCTAGTGCAGTTGGAACGATATCAATTAGGGAACTAAATGCAGTAGACATAAAACTCCTATCGGCACCAGTATCAAATAAATAGAAGCATAGCGGTTGTTTAGGAGGAACGTACCCGTAACGACATTGGCTTCTGGGTTTTCCCTGCATTTCCCACTGCATAAGCCCTTGTTGTTGTTCCACCGTTCCCATCTTGGTTTACACGGTTGTTATTTTTCAACTTAGGGCAATCCTTCTTGTAATGCCCCTGAACTCCACATTCAAAACAAGTGACAAGCCTCTGATTCGCCACGGGGGCTCTTTGGTTGTTAGCAGTAGCAAATGAACTTTTGCAGTCACGGGCCAGAAGGCCAACCTTCTTACAGTTGTTGCACTTGGGAGAACACTGCCCATCGTGATTGTAGTTGCATTTGGGGCACAGAGGTTTAGATCCTCCGTACACTTTTTTCTCCTCAGGCCCAGCAGTGTAGGCCCTTGCCACATTTTGCCTTTTGAAAGGATGTTGTTGATTCTGGTTATTTCTTGAGTTGTCATCAAGCTTTCTTTTGTTTTCAGCTTGGCGGTCAGCAAAAGTTTGGATCTTTTGATCCATCAGTTCAGTTGGAAACTCAATTGCATCTTGCATTGTCTTGGGGTTAGACGCCATCACACTTCCCTGAATCATGTCGGGAAGTCCACCGACATACTTCTCGACCTCATCAGATTCTACGAGAAACATCCTCCCGCACATCAGTGCCAACTCTTGGAAATGTTGGTTATAGCTCAACACATCAATACCTTTAACCTTTAGGTTTCATAGTTTAATTTCTAGCTTCTTGATCTCGCCTCTTGGGTAGTACTTATCAGTCATCATCTTTTTCAGTGTTTTCCATGTCATTCCATATGCAACCTCATGACTAACAGTCTTAACGTGGGAGTTCCACCACGTTAAAGCATTTCCTTGAAGAGTACATGTAGCAAACTTGATTTGGCATGCGACGATGGAGTTGCTTATATGGAAAACAGATTCCATTTTCTCGAACCACTGAGTCAGACCAACGACTCCCTCAGTACCCTTGAAGTTAAAGGGTTGACATTTCAGGAAGTCACTGTATGTGCACTCACGAGTAGCGCGCTCTGTCCTTCTGCCACTTCCAGAGTCATGTCTATCATCGCCATTTCCACTGCCTCTATGTGCTTTATACTCAGCCAAAGCAATAGCAACGCCTTGGGCTATCAGTACCTTAATGGCGGCATCAGTCATAGGTGTGGTGGTGGTGGTGGTTCTCTTTGGCGGCATTTTCTTCAACAAGAAAATATAATACACGTTTGATTTCATACAATCATAAACGCGACATGACATATGCACAATAAATAAAATGAGATCACAACACACAGTGAAATATACAACCAAAGTGAAATCAACAATGGTATAAATAAATTAACATTCATATATAACAATATCGATGATCATACATGATAGTTTGGTTACAAATGACCAGTACAGATGGGATACAAAATGAAAATACGGTCCTAAGGCAATGCTAGCTGGGAGTTACCCATAATACTTAGCATGCTATACAAAAATAGCTAAATGATAAAACAAGATCCCTACATCCTACTAGCTGGGAGTTACCTATAAAACTTAGGAGGCTATGCAGGATAGCTTACAAATGGTACAATACTAACAACTACTACCAGTATCAGCTGGTCCATCCTTGGGTCCTGCATCTCTAGTGCGTGCTCGGTCTCTAGCCTCTAATGCATGAATGCGTCTAAAAGTTGTAGTTACTAAATCACATGCATCCTGCCTCTGCCACTCTATCCAATCGTGCCTTGTCTGAAGTGTCCTAACCTGAGCCTGTAATGTCCTATTACTAGCCTCTAGAGCCATGCTCCTATCCTCTAAACGGGACCATGCCTATTAGGCAATAACAGCCCCTCGCTCATAAGAAGAAGCCATCAAGCGAAAGTATCTCCTCTCTCTCGTCAGTAACAAAACCTGAGCTCTAAATAAAGCTCGGTCATCTTGTGCGTCCTCATCATGCATATGCAGCTCATAAGCATCCTGCCTTTGAGTGGCAGTAAGATCTGTAACCCTCTTATTGACCTCCTCCACGGCGGTCATCGCTCTACTCTCAGAAGCACGGATAATAGCATCCACAGTATCATTGAATCCGTAGTCAACACTACTAGTCAACGCATGCCTAGCCTGTCTAGCAGCAGCAGCCAAACTCTCCCCAACCTCAAACCTAGAAGCGGGAGCAGTAACACATAACCTCTTCTGAAATGCCATATCCGTCTCGGGAATATCACTCCTATGATCAGTAGATGGTAAAAGTAATGGTGGTGATGGTACAGGTAGTGGTGATGCAGCTCTCAACTAAATCATGGTGGCTCTGTAGCCTAGTGGTGCCTTAGCATAGGTAGGGCTAGTATGTGTAGGTGGGGATTATAGGGGTGATAATGGAGATGGTGGTGGTGATAGAGATGTAGGTGCAGAAGCATACTCAACGATGAGTGCCTCAGCAGATGCTGTCATTGGTGGATGGGGTTTGACAGTCTTTCGTGCCCTACAGAGACGTGTCTTAAAAAAAGGGACCTTAGTCCTAGGTGATCTGGGTGGTGGTGGTGTAGGAGCAGACTCGTCGGTCTCAAATGACTTTGTATCCTTAGCTGAGGGGACATGGTCAATAGCAAGTCATGTAGTAGAGTCGGCCGGAGCTAGATGCTCCTCCTCCTCCTCGTCCTCCTCGGAGGCCTCGTCCACCTCCTCATCGTCATAATCCTTGAAGGACTCCTCCTATTCCTCATCATCTCCTCCGTCAGCAGGATACTCAGTAGGATCCTCCTTAGGGTCCTCCTCTAAAGGATCGGAGTCAACAACATAGCACGATGATAGGGCTGTAGGCGAAGCATCAGCAGGTAGAGGTTGATCCTCAATAGGTACCTCATCGTCAGACGGTACTAAGTACTCCAAGTACTCAAGACCAGGTACGTGGTCAAGAGATGGTGGTGCATGCTCTGGAAGCTGCGGCGCGACCTCAGGTGACTATGGCTCATCATCAGATACCCACTAAAATCTCTAACGCTCAGAATCAGAATAAACAGACGTGTAGGCAACTGTCAAATATGACATGACTGCTGTAACAATAAAATTAACTTATATAAGTATAATGTATAAGACATGTATAGTAATATACCTAATATAATATAAGTACGTATATAGATATGTAAGCAGTCAATGTAAACAAATAGTGTATGTATGTCTGTGAAAAACTTTTGTATGATGCAATGTTTGAAAACGGTTATAGTCCAAGCAAAATATTTGACCTGGTTCTCTATAACCTTGGCTCTAGATACCAATCTGTAACACCCTCAAATTGGGTCGCAGCGGAATAAGGGTTCGGGAGTGTTACTTCATAGATCAATAGATATTAGAGAACGACCTCTGAATGAGTCGTTTGAAAATGATACATTGGATTTAATGAAATTATTTGTTACAGAAGCTCAAAGCTTAACTTGTTCATCCTTGTAAATGTAAAGATTTCAATACATAACAAATATTTCTCAAATGTAATGCATACAAATCTTTATGCAATATGACTCTCAAAATGACGACATCTAATGTATCCTTGCCCTTGTACCTTATTGACCTAAGAAAAACATGCTTTAAAATATCAACATAAAGTTGGTGAATTCACAGTTTTAAGTAATGTATAAAGTAGGACCACAAGATTTCCAGTGCGCAATAATGTAACACATACAATATCACAAAAGTAATTACGTATGCGCTAAGCTCATGACACTGAAGCTACAACATGTATGTATATGCAAATTAATGCCAATAATGTGCGTGTGTAGATGTTTAACCCACAACATCCATATCCGACATGGTATACGTCCGTTAGTTCGGTACCTTGATTCCTTTCTGAGTAAGTTTCGTCATTGACTTAGCAATCTTTGAAAATCCTTCAATGAATCTTCGATAGTAACCAGCAAGACCTAAAAATTGGCGGATCTCCATTGGCGTCTTGGGAGATGCCCAATCTTTGATAGACTCTATCTTGGCTGGATCCACATGTATGCCTCTGCTATCTATGACGTGTCCGAGAAATTGTACCTTTGGGATCCAAAATTCACATTTTGAAAACTTAGCATACAACTGCTCCTTCTTAAGCAACTCCAAAATTGCCTTAAGATGTTCTTCGTGCTCTTTCTCATCCCTTGAATAAATAAGTATGTCATCGATGAAGACAATTACGAATTTATCCAAGTAAGGCTTGCACACTCGATTCATGAGGTCCATGAATACCGCAGGTGCGTTTGTTAGTCCGAATGGCATAACCTGAAACTCGTAATGACCATACCGAGTTCGGAATGCCGTCTTTGGAATGTCTTGTTCTCGTACTCTAAGCTGGTGATATCCTGATCTCAGGTCTATCTTCGAATAAATACTGGATCCTTGAAGTTGATCAAACAAATCGTCGATCCTCGGGAGTGGATAACGATTCTTTACTGTCAGTTTATTTAACTCACGGTAGTCGATGCACATCCTGAACGATCCGTCCTTCTTTTTGACAAATAAGACCGGGGCTCCCCAAGGTGAGGAACTAGGCCTTATGAATCCCTTGTCAGAAAGTTCTTGTAATTGTTCTGATAACTCCTTCATTTCGGATGGGGCCAATCGATACGGTGCTCGAGCTACGGGTGCGGCTCCGGGAATTAAGTCGATTTGAAATTCCACTGGTCGAGTTGGAGGAAGTCCTGGCAAGTCCTCGGGAAATACTTCGGGAAAATCTCGGACGATTGGTACGTCCTTTATCTGTTTCCTTTCTGACTTGTCCTCCTCTTTCTTGGCGGATATTTGTGCTAAAAAGACCTGGCATCCCTTGGCCATGTATTCTTGAGCCTTTGAACACGAGATAACTGTCAACCGGGATTCTCTCCCGTTGCTACTTTCGTTGCCACAAAAAGTCAAAGTTTCATTCCCGTAGGGAATTTGAACAAGTTTCTCATCGCACACGATCACGGCGTGATATCTTCTTAACCAGTCCATACCGATAATGACATCGAAACTACCCAGTTCTACGGGCATTAGATCTATGTTGAACGGATGGCCTAAGAAATTTAAGGTGCAACCTCGTATAATGGTGTCTATCTCGACTAATTTCCCATCAGCTAATTCGACGTCATAACAATTTTCTAATGAAGTTGGGGCGACGTTTATCAAGGGACTAAATGCAGTGGATATAAAACTTCTATCGGCACCAGTGTCGAATAAGATAGATGCATAGTGGTTATTTAAGAGGAACGTACCCGTGACGACATTGGCATCAGGGTTTCCCGATGCATTTCCCTTCTTTTCTACATTCCCAACTACATAAACCCAGCCTTGTGCATTCCCATTTCCTCCATCTTTATTTTTTAGCTTCGGACAATCTCTCTTGAAGTGTCCTGGTGCTCCACACTCGAAACAACCATTTCCCTTGGGGGCTGCCCCATTGCTCTTCTGAGTATTAACAGCATTTGTGTTACCAGTATTCCTGCAATCGCGAGCAAAGTGCCCTATTTTGTTGCATTTGTGGCACCGCTGGGTGCACGGGCCATTGTGGTGATGATGGCACTTGGTGCATTTGGGCAGAGATCCTCCATAAGGATTCCTTTCGCCTGTCCCCATGTTGTAGACCTTGGCGACATTCTGCCTCTTGAAAGGTTGTTGTTGGTGGCCATGGTTGTTTCTGGATGAATCATCAGCCTTTCTCTTGTTGTCAGATTGCCTTTCTGCGTAGGTGCGGAGTTTCTGATCCATCAAGTCATTGGCCAACTCAATAGTCTCATCCAACGTCTTGGGTCTGGCAGACTTGACGTTTCTATAAATGTTGTCAGGAAGTCCACTGTAACATCCGAGAATTTTCGAAATTTTGAATGACGATTTTACCTTTTGACTTTTAGGGTCTGGCTTGACTTATAAGATATATTGCCGGAACATTGTTTCCTTGACCTTTAGTTCCACAGCTCAATTTCTATGATCTTGATTTCACCTTGCGGACAATACTTGTCCATCATCTTTTTCTTGAGTATCTTCCCAAGTCATTGCATTATGCTTGAACTAAAGTTCTTATCTCTAACCATTCCACCAAGTCAAAGCAGTTACATTACCTAACAGAGTGCAGGTGGCCAAACTTTACTTGATTCTCAGTTAGCACAACGTGATATGAAAACCTGACTCATCTTTTAATCACGACGTTTAACCACCACGCCTTACAGTCCCTTGTAAGTTCAGGGTGGTGACACCTCATGAAGTCAGCGTAATAACCAAGGTTTAGCGCGCTAGTTGCACGTTCTTCGGTTACCCATGCGAACTGTGGCTTCCATTCCCCATTGGGTGGCGTTCGAAAATGTGCTGGTCGATCATTGCTTGATGGATTCTGGAGTCATGTCGTTTGGGTCTGGTGTTGTTAAAGGGGTATTAGGTATTAGGGTCTCTTCTGGTTGTAGGTGCCATGATTTTTAGATACAAAAGCAAACATAAGGTTATATGACTGAATATATTAATATATAGATGAGATGGATCAACACAAGAGAGTATTCTAGTACTATTTAACAATCTATTTCAATATACTTTGAAAATTTTTCATGAAATAGTTGTCGAGAGTTCACATAAGATATACAAAAGATCTAAGGCTCTGTAGCGGGAAAACCCTAATATTTACATGTGTACAATGACCTGGAAGATACAATAACATTAGATCACTAATTGTGATGTCGGCATCCTGAGAATCTTGGAGATCTGAATCCTAGCCTTAGTCTGGCTTGTTAGTCTCCTCTGCTGCTTCGCAGTGTAACAACTCAGCCTGCATGTCTCTATCTGCGCCTTATATCTTGATGACTCGGGGAGTCTCTACCATCTGGGTCCTGACGCCTACGTCAGTCTCTCGAAGCGCTGCTAAACTCAGCCTCTTTGCAATCTGAAAGCGAGTTCATGTACTGATGAATGTGTCTGAATGAGAGTACTCTGCAGCTGTAGTGTTGTCTGGATTGTTGCCTTGGAGATAGGTCTCTTGTACCTACCAATGATCTCGATGGTCTGACGCTGCCCGAGGACTAGGCGCCTGACTAACCCTATCGAGTGAGCCAAGCCTCCTCTAGATGCATTGGATTCCTCCTCCATCCTACTGTCTTCTGGAGAGTCTATCTATCACCCCATAAGTAAATCGAACCCGTTTGCGGAGTCCATATGACTCGCTGTGATTTACGAGCCCCTAACTTCCTGAGCATCTTAGTAGAGCATAACAAGCCCTGTGTATCCCGCTCATGGAGCTCAGCTAGCTCTATGACCTTAGTGTTGCTCTACTCACGGTCTTAGGTGCTATCTTGAAACTGCCTCTGTGGTTTCTACCCTAAGTATCCCTAATCCCGTACCCAACATTCTCTCATCCTGTCGCCTTCTTCAAGCATCGACCGTGCTAACAAATCCATAATATATCCCTCGACCTCTGGAGTCTAGCAGTATAACTCTCTCCGATCTCATTATCTGGCCTATAGTGGACAAATACAACTCTTACGGGAGGCGCTCAGACCTGGAATATCATCCTTATGGTCAAAGGTGTGGAATGTTAGAGGTGGTGGTAATGCTGGCATTTACTTGCATCAATGAGTAGCTCTGAGTGGGGATGCTATCCTAAGTGGTCTGGATTAGGGTTAGACTCCCAGTATGATGGTTGGTAAAGGTGGCTGAATGTGATGTGGGGTCGTGACAACCTTGCAAGGGCGCTCCCCTGCAGAGGGTGGTGCTGTGAGATAGGTAGTGTTGTGATGGAGATTAGTCATGGTCAAGAAGTCTCTCAACATCTGACTCTGGTGGAACGGGATTTGGAAGGGATATGGAAGTTGGGGTCGGATGGTAAGTCTTAGCCCCATTAGTATGTCAGTGCGCAGGGTGGGTGTATAACTGGCTTGTTCCTCGAGGTGGGAAAACAGGCTCATCATCAGGTCAAAACAATTGCAGAGTCGGCCGAGCTAAGTGCTCCTCCTCCTCTCCTGTCCTCATCCTCCTCATCCTAATCATTCACCCCTTCAGGCGTCATCTTAGATGAGTCGCTGTCATAATCATCTCTCATCATCTCCCCCGTCCATATCTAGTCAACGGACAAGTCCTCTGTCTTTCATCTGTAGATCCTCTGGATCCTCATCGGATCCGACTCTGGTAACATTTCCGGGTGAATCAGCAGTTAGGTGTATCAATAGGAGGTAATGGACGGCTCCTCAGCCGGAAACGCATGCTAATCTTATTGGTATATTCTCAGGGTATATTGGCTCTCGGCATGTCGTCAGGATTATGTGCTGTACAGCAAACATTAGGCTCACGCTCATTCTGTCTGAGGAAAAACTTGGTGGTGTCTGTGGGTCCTCTGGGCCTGGTATGTAATCCGGTGATGGTGGGGTTACTGGTTGTAGCGGGAGCCTGTCGTATCCTAACTACGATGTCCGTAGAATGACTCCATCAGCTATCCTCTCCCATCAACGGCCCCCAGAGAAGCTTGTCGGGCTCAGAAGTCCGGTGTAGCTGAGGAAAGTGTAGGTAACAGCAGATGTCGCAGAAGACATGATTACTGCAAAGAGTAAAATAACTTATATAAGTATTAGTTATAGTAAAGATCGGTATGATATGTCTGTAAGATTTAATTATAAAAGTCTTATAGCTTCTTATTTTAAGAAAACTTCTCATTTGATTCTAACTCTATATATATATATATATATATATATATATATATATATATATAAAGTGAAGTGTTATATTGAGAACTCATTTTAGGTGCAGAACTTTACAGAACTATTCTAGACCAATCAGAATTTAATAAATTATTTTCCATTTATTTAATTCAGTTTATTATCTAAGGATATTTTGGGTATTTTAGATAAACACAATTTTTGGTCAAATTGGAACTTCCTATAATAAATGACACGATATATTTTGTATTGATTGCATATCCAGATTTAGATTAACACTTTCAAAACTACTTAAAATAAATGATACCGTTTATTCTTTTATTATTAATGATATTGAATATATTTCTAGATTTATTTTGTATTGATTGTACTCCCTAAAATAAATGATGCGATTTATTCTCTGATAATAAATACAATTTATTCTTTGATAATAAATAACACGATTTACATACATGTTTTATAATTGTGGTTTCAATTAAAGGGTGTTTTTAAGAAACATGTATGTTACTTTAATTGAGATACATGTATGTTTTTTTTATGAAACATGTATGTTTTATCAAAAAACATGAATGTTTTTTTATTTTGGAACATATTTGTTCTTTTTTCGTATAAATCTCTCATATATTTTTTATAAATCTCCTTGAAATAAATGATATGATTGATTTTGTATATATTGATTAACACTTTTGAAACTCTCTAAAATAAATGATACGATTTATTTTAAAACTACCTAAAATAAATAATATTGATTGTTTCATTCTTTGGTAATAAATGATATTGATTGTTTTATTTTGAAACTCCCTAAAATAAATGATATTGATTGTTTCATTCTTTGGTAATAAATGATATTGATTGTTTTATTTTGAAACTCCCTAAAATAAATGATAATTATATAACTCGTCCGATTCGTTAAGCGTTCACAACAATCACTTTCGTTTATAAAACACCCTTGAGTTTTTATAAATACAAAACAGCCCCTGGGTTTATAAATATACTTTATTTACATTTTAAATCCCCAAGTTTCATTAATTACACTTTTAGTTCCTAAACTTTACAAGGTTACATTTTAGGTCTTTATAAGTTTGAAACAGCCCCTAAGTTTCCAGAATTGACAGAAACAGTCCCTGGGCTTGTTAACTTTAGCAATTGACAGTTTTGACCCTATTGGGCCCATTAAAGTCCTTTTAGTGTTCTAAGTGTCCATTTAAGTTTTAAAAATCACAAATGCATTCGTTTGGCTTATTTAAGTTTGCTTAAGCTGCCAATAAGCTCAGGAAGGCTTATTGGAGCTTATTCGAGCTTATTGGGCTAACGAGCCCAATAACTCAAACCCGAAACATACTTAAAAGGTTTCCTTAGTATTCTAACTTATTTCTTAGACTTCTCAAGCACATTAGGGTCTGTTTAAGTTGTTTTAACCTTGTGGATTATTCCATAAGCCATAAACTCTCGGGTAATGGGCCTTTGGGCCCGGTATGAGCCCAAATGGCTCTTAGGTGTTTAGGCTTGATTCATTTTGGGTCTGTTAGCCTTTCTAGGATTATTAGGAGACTTATAAGCTGTTTAAGCTCATGAATAAGCTATGGAAGATTATTCGTGGCTTATAGCTTTTTGTGGACTCGGTAATGGGCTAACCGGCCCACTTAGGTTCGTTTGGCTTAAAGAAGCATGCCAAAGGGTCCATTAATGTTCTTAGGTTCATAATAAGCTTATTAAGCTATGTAAGCTCACGAATAAGCTGTTTAAGCTTATTGTGGCTTATGGCTTCGCGTTTTGGACATGGCAATGGGCCGTCAAGCCCATTTAAGGTTTTGATTATGTTCACATTTCATGTTAGGGTCCATGCAAGTCAATAAGCATGTAGGTCTCTTAATAAGCTCGAGTGAGCTTATTAATAAGTTGTGGGCTCATCGGCCCGGTTCGTTGGGCCTGTTTGGGTATATGGGTTTCGTTCGTGGCCCATGAGGGTTTTCTTTGCATTTAGTGCATTACAACTAGTTTTAACAAGCTTCTCTAGTCCCACATTGAGCTCGAATGGTCTTAAAGTAAGCCACGGGTTCTACGCTTGGGCCGGTTGGGCCCATATCGTGAGCGCTTTTGGGTTACATAAGGCTACGAGTGGCCCATTACTCTTCATAGTAACATGAACGTTTCGAAACGTGCCCTAGTCGCTACATTACGCTCGTTTATCACGTAAATATGCCGCGTTCATCACATGCATGCGTTCATATGTTTCGAACACTCCTTCCCAAGTGATAGTGGTGTGTTTACAAGAAAAGTTTACGTAGAGATAATCTAATATTCGCGTATATGGGTAAAGGTTCGCGTTGGTGTCCAAGCTTCTATACAAATGAAGTGTTTAAGACTTTAGATACACATTTCCTTGTATCTTAGCACCACACAAGGTCCAACGCATGCATATATAGGTACGTATATCACGTATTTATCGTGACACAAGTCTAGAAATCAAGGAAAAATTAAGCTATGAAATGTAAAGTGTCGTGAGAGACTTACAAGGGTCCTTGAGTTCTTGGTTCGAGTAATGAATGTGTAGAATGCTAACCCTTAACTCGTGTATCCCTTATGCACCCGTTATACAAACCTTTGCTAGGTTTGTGGGTTCGAATGAATGAAGTGGAAGGTGTTTGTTTGCGTTTGATGACCCGAACAAAGGAAGCAATATATGTTTAGTTGTTTGAGAGAGTTTAAGGAGTGTGTGAGTTTTCAAGAGTATCAATTGGTGAGTATGAGTGTGTATTTATAGGCAAAGAAGCTAGTTACTCTCCTAGTTACATAACCAAGGCCAAACCGTGTCCTAACCTTGTGGTTTAGTGGTTTCTAGTTAGTCACCTATTGTTTCTTGCTAAACCACCTAAGTACAAGCTTTAATTAGCCAAGTGTTGTACAAGATTTAGTTAGATTAGGAAATCTTAAGGATTTTGTGTGTTTCTTCCTTGTTAACCGTGGCCTAGAGGACTCAAAAGGGACAATTGGTTATTAACCAATGTACATTTGGCTAGTAGGAGACATTAAGTACTATCCTTAATTAGTTTGAGGATGTACTAGTACTTTAGGATTTATTTAGAAGATTTGATTTAGCTAGTACACCAAGGAAGATTTATGTGGGCTTTTTGTACCCACATTCGGCTATTTTGTGTTATTAACACAAGATTTGGTCAAGTTTTGTGTTTAGGCATTAATATTAGGTATTGTTTCGAGTCTAGGTAAGTCTAGGTATTTCCGGGGTGCGTCCAAATGTATTTTATCGCGAAACGTAACCCTTTTATGTGACCAATAAAAATAAATACGCAACGTACATAATTATCTTCCTAGTAATTATTTCTTACTTGGTTGATGTAAACCTTAATTTATTTGATGACCGTTTACATTAAACGGTTATTTCTAGTCTACGCGATTCTTAGCTCGAAGCAAAAATTAAAAGTAAACGCGTATCGGACTAAAATAAATAGTGGCTAATAATAATTGTCGTACAATGACATGAAAATGAGAAATGTTACAAAGCTTATGCTTTTTCCATTTTCTCTTGAAGGTACAGCCCGGATTTGGCTAGAGAAAGAACCTCCTCGATCAATTTTGACATGGGATGATCTTGTTTCAAAATTCATTAATCAATTCTTTCCTCCTTCAAAAACGACAAATCTTCGAAACGAAATCACGAGATTTCAACAAAGATTTGACGAATCGTTTTACGAGGCTTGGGATCGATTTAATGATCTTCTTCGAGCATGCCCACATCACGGATTTTCAGAATTACATCAATTAGATACGTTTTACAATGCTTTGAATGCTAATGATCAAGATTCATTGAATTCCGTTGCGGGTGGAAACTTTTTGGATAAGATGCCTCGTGAATGCTTGAAAATTATCGAGAGTAAATCCAAGGTTCATAATTCACGAAACAAGGCAGTCGTTGCCAAAGTGAGTTCGAATTCATCTACCCCCAGAATTTCACCCGATGTTGCTGCTCTTACAACCGAAGTTTCTGAACTTAAGAATATGATGAATACTATGCTTATCGACAAGTAGAAAGCCCAAGCTCTCGTGCCCGTAAAAGCAGTCGAGCAGAGTTATGTAACTTGTGGAGTTGCTCATTCTTATAAAAATTGTCCAGCCACCGATGGCAACGTTTATCGAGACAACATTCAAGAGTACGTTTCACAAGCTGCTGCAGCCAATTTTAATCAAGGAAATACCAATTCTAGACCTCCGATGGTTGCAAACCAAATCCGACCTCCTGGTTTTCCTCCGATTCAAAACAATCAAAACCGTTTCAATCAGAATCAAGGAAATAATTTCAACCAAAATCGAGGAACCAATTTCAATCAAAACCGTGGAAATAACTTCTAACAAGGACAAGTTTACCAACCTCCAACTAGTCAACCACCAGTTTACCAAGCTCAACCTTATCAAGCTCCTGCTCAGCAAATGCAAGGTGTTTCAAAGACCGATTTTGAGAATTATGTCAAGGCTAATGATGCAATATTGAGAAATATGCAAAATCAAGGCCAAGGTTTACAAAACCAAATGACAAATTTAACGGAAATGCTTTCTAAGTTCGTAAATTCCAATACCGCTTCAAGTTCAGGTTCTCTTCCAAGTAACACGGTTACTAACCCGAAGGAAGACTTGAAGGGTATTACTACCAGAAGTGGTGTTGTTTATCAAGGACCTACGATTCCTATTACTTTTTCTCGTAAAGTAGTAGAACGTAGAACCGAGGTGACAAAGGACACGATTTTTCCTACTAATAACGGAATTACCGAAGACGTCCAACCTCCGATTGTCCCAGTTGAAAACCAAAATCCAGTTTCTGAGCCAGATGTTGCTCCCGTTAGTGCACCGATGCCTAACCCGAAATCGTCAACTCCTTATCCTTCAAGGCAAAATGATGAGAAGCGCTGTGAAAACGCTGACCAACAAAAAGAGAAATTCTATGAAATCTTTAAAGATATGAGTTTCGAAATTAGTTTCGTGGATGCTTTGACTCTAATGCCCAAATTTGCTTCAACTCTTAAAGTCTTAATCGGAAATAAAGAAAAGCTTAGTGAGATGGCAAGAACCCCTTTGAACGAACATTGCTCGGCGGTCATACTTAACAAGTTACACAAAAAACTTGGTGACCCTGGAAGATTCCTTATTCCATGTAAATTTCCCGGAATGGATGAGTGCTTAGCCTTGGCTGATCTTGGCACTAGCATAAATCTCATGCCATTTTCCGTGTGGAAAAAGATTAACCTTCCAAACCTGACTTCGACGTGCATGACACTAGAATTAGCGGACCGTTCGATCTCCCGACCAATCGGTATTGCTAAAGATGTCAACGTTAAAGTTGGTGTATTCCAGTTCCTAGCCGATTTCGTGGTCGTAGATTTTGAACCAGACCCTCGAGTACCTCTAATTCTCGGGAGGTGTTTTCTTAAGACCAGTCGTGCTTTGATAGACGTGTACGAAGGTGAATTAACCCTTCGAGTAGATAATGATGCCATTACTTATAATCTTGATCAAACTTCGAGATACTTTGTTAATTATAATGATATGACGGCAAATCGAATCGACGTTGTTGAATTAGCTTGTGATGAGTATTCTCAGGAAGTTCTAGGATTTTCAGACGTGATCGCCAGTGGCAATCCCACTCCCGGTTATGACCCGATAGTTTCAAAATCTTCTCCGACTCTCACTCCTTTCGGGGATAGTGATTTTCTACTTCTAGAAGAAGCTGATGCTTTTCTTGCTCTAGCCGACGATCCAACTTCACCGAAAGTTGATGAATCCTATTATGACCCAGAAGGGGACATTGTTATTCTCGAAGCACTCCTTAATAGTGATCCTTCACCACCTCCGAACCAAGGAAATTATTTCCAGAAATCAGAAAGGAACTTAAAATTTGTGAAGCCAAAACTGCAAAATCTTCAATTGATAAACCTTCTGAGGTCGAACTTAAGGATTTACCACCTCATCTTGGATATGCATTTTGGAAGACAACAACAAGTTTTTGGTCATAATTGCCAAAGATTTGAGTGTCGATGAAACGACCGCTCTCATAAAGGTTCTAAAGTCCCAAAAGCGAGCAATTGCTTAGAAACTCTCTGACATAAAGGGTATTAACCCGAAATTTTGTTCTCATAAAATTCTAATGGAAGAGGACTATGAACCAGTGGTCCAACATCAGAGAAGGGTTAATCCAAAGATCCATGATGTCATTAAGAAAGAGGTTGAAAAACTTCTTGACGCTGGATTAATCTACCCAATCTCGGATAGTCCTTGGGTGAGCCCAGTGCACTGTGTGCCAAAGAAAGGAGGGATGAC
>BQNB010038173.1:0-48934 GCA_026074375.1 Tanacetum coccineum | reverse complement strand
CTCTCATGTGTTTCTCTCTCTAGAAACTAGCCCAATCACAAGAATCATCACCGTGTTATGAATTAAACGATCCTACAGTTACTGGTACGAAGGCCAGTTGGACTAATCAAAGCTCCAAAAATCAAAGTTTTCTTAAGAAACAGAACAAAGAATGAAAAAGGAGAACTTGTTCCCGTTCGTTAACATAAAATAATGACCAAACCAACATCTTTAGTCTTTACATAAAACAGAAATGATAAACAATGTTTGGAGTTGTAAAAACGAGAGCCAAAACCACTACTACAAAAAAGGCCATAGAGCCCCGTTGAAACACCTCATAGAGCCAATTTTCGTGGGGGACTTAAAGGGGAGGGGACTCTATGCGAAAAACACATAGAGCCTGGTTTTGAAAACGGACATTATTCCGTGAGATAGAGCCCGATTTTTTAACACCAAACATGGCTCTATTTGAAAAAAAAATTAAAAAAATCCTTTCAAGCTCTATTTCAGCCATTATATCAAGATTTGAGGAAAGCAAGGACCCAATTTGACCATTCAATATGTCCTTCAACATTATTAAGTCATAAGAAGAATTAATATACACGACAATAACAAAAATTGAGATTTGAGAATAATACAAGCTACACATTAACATTTGAGTTATCCTGATAACGACTTGGCTTCAACAAAATACAATTGAAAGGGGGCCTTGTTATGGAACAACTACTCTAATGAGTCCAGCCAAAAACAATTGAAGCAATGGCCACAACTTAGAGAAAGAAATTATTCGTCCTGAAATGCTTCCGGGACAGGTTAGTTGTTGTAACTACACGTTGACATTAACAGAAGCATTATCAACAATTTGCTGTAATAAGTTAAAAACTCATATTAAGCGTGGGTTGTGACAAGTATAAACCACAAAAATTGAACCTTTGGAAGGTAGAAATCTTACATTAAAAGACTAATTCCAACAATACCTGTACAACATGAATATTCCCCATAACTCATTCACATTTAGTTCCCTTCACGGAACCTGGTTTACATACCCGTGTATAGGTTTAGAAGAACAAATGACCCGTCCATCCTGGAAATTTTAATACCTGGATCAAATACAGTGTAAAAGAATCAAAAAACAAGTCTGTAAATCAAATATAGACCTCTCAACATAGACAAACCTATCTTACCTTTGTGCTGATGTGCAACTTCATAAACGACATCACCAGCACACAAAACACACATTGTCATTCTGTTGTTGAAGTAATTATTACGTTGGGAACAAATCAACAATACATTCAAGATAAGTCCATCTTTTGGCTACATTTTCAGCCACAAAATCATGTTGTACTATTAGAACACCACCTGGAGTGTAGATATGCACATTAAATTAATGATATGCAAATTACTAAATGGAAAAAACAAGGATTACATGGTTTGCGGTAACTTAGAACCCACTTGCCCCTCCCTTACAAGCCTTCAAACACATACAAATGATACGAATAAGAAAACACAAACCTTTGGATATAAAACTATAAAAGCCTTTATTAATACCAATAAACATGTGAAAACAATAGAACTACAATCTCCTTATGCAAGAATGTCAGAATAAATCATGTAGTAAGCAACAAAATTATGCAAATAAATAAGAAAAAAACCCCTAAATAACAGTAATAATTTATAAAAGTCACACAACATCAATTACATCTCTTCAATTAGGTTAAAAATTAACTATATGTTCCAATTAAGCCTCAAAGTAGCAATATTGCAATACACATATACATACATAAATCAAGGCACAAGTAACCCTTAAAATAAAACATATATTAACCCAGAAATTAATAAATACAATAACCTAAATTCAACACATACACACCTATAACATTCAAATATAAATTTAATGAAACAAAATTGAGGAGATATGTGTAGCACCCCACCCGAGAATGGGTCAAATGTCACACTTATGGCATCAAAACAAACGCAAGCGGAAGACTTTATTCAGAATATGATTCAACAACGTTCACGAAGAAAACCATAAATAAATTTTCAAATACATCATGACTTCCAAACAAAATTAATTCAAATCTCCAAAGTCTAAATGAAATATAAATTTAGCTATTAAAGTCTAAATGATTTTAAAAAAGATGGGAAAGCTATCATTAATTCGGCCCACTAAGAGCTCCTAAGCACTCTTCACTCATACCCAGCTTCTCTCTTATTACCTGCCTTGGAGAAAAGAAAATGCGGCTGAGCTAAAGCTCAGTGAACAAATATAAACGAAACTTATAGATCAATTATACATAAGTAAACGAAATGGAATCAAAGATTTCATATATCATCAGAATTGAACGAATAAGTAGCAAAACAAAACATATAGAAATGTCTCACGAGCTCGAAACGAAAGTCTACAACATGCCACACGCTTAGACTAAATAATCATCATATATAATAGCAAGTTATACAAGGGAGTTGCAATCTCCACATGTACCGAAACGAAATGTGCAATGAGTTGTTGGCACCACACTAAGCCATGCACATAAACTAAACTGAACAAAGTACCTAGGATGCATCCATACGCTCCCTACAAATTAAATCATATATGGCCAAGTGCATAATGTAAGAAAGGGTTTAGAGATATAATTTGTGTTTTGCATTTCTCATAACAATGATACAATATATAAGAGTATATGGAGTATTCTAGAATTCATACTAAATGAATTTGACTAACATAAATGACTTGACTAATAACTTTGACTGTAATAAATTACTTTGACTAGAAACTTTGACAATCATAAATTACATTGACTAACACTCCCCCGCAGTTAGAGCGGAAGGACACCGCTCAAACTGGTGTGAAACTCCTCAAACAATGCTGAAGGTAATCCTTTAGTAAAAATATCCGCATACTGATAATGTGAAGGAACATGAAGAACTCGTACCTGACCAGCGGCAACCAAATCTTGAACAAAATGAATATCAATCTCTATATGCTTCGTACGTTGATGCTGAACTGGATTAGAAGATAAATAGACAACACTGACATTATCACAGTAAACAAGCGCAGCGGAAGACAAAGGAGTATGTAACTCACGTAAGAGATTCCTCAACCAACAAGTTTCAGCAACAGCATTGACAACACCACGATACTCTGCTTCGGTACTGGACCGAGAAAGCGTTGGCTGACGTTTAGCGGACCAAGAGAGTAAATTGTTTCCAAGAAATACACAATACCCTGAAGTCGATCTCCGAGTGGTGGGACAACCAGACCAATCCGCATCAGAATAAGCAACCAAATCTGTAACTGCAAACCATAATTCAGAGTGCCCTGAACATACCGCAAAATCCTCTTAAGAGCAGAGAGATGAGGCTCCCGAGGATCATGCATATGAAGACACACCTGCTGAACTGCATAAGAAATATCCGGTCTCGTAAAAGTGAGATACTGGAGAGAACCTGCAAGACTCCGATACAAAGTCGGATCAGATACCGGATCACCATCAACACCCATTATCAACAGGAGTCCGACTAGGATTACAAGAAACCATATGTGCTTTCTCCAAAATCTCAATAGCATACTTCTTCTGAGATAAAAATAAACCTAAAGAATCGTGCGTGACAGAGATTCCCAGAAAATAATTAAGAGGACCCAAATCTATCATAGCAAATTCCTGATGCAAAGAGCTAATAATCCGCTGCAATAAACCACCAGAAGAAGCAGTGAGAACAATATCATCCACATATAATAACAAATAAGCAGTATCAATCCCCTGTCTGTAGATAAATAGAGATGAGTCACAACGACTATGAGAAAAACCAACTCGAGTAATATAAGATGTAAACCGCTGAAACCAAGCTCGAGGGGAGGGGGGGCTCTGTTACCATGTAAGAAAGGGTTTAGAGATATAATTTGTGTCTTGCATTTCTCATAACAATGATACAATATATAGGAGTATATGGAGTATTCTAAAATCAATACTAAATGAAATTTGACTAACTTAAATAACTTGACTAATAACTTTGACTATAATAAATTACTTTGACTAGAAACTTTGACAATCATAAATTACATTGACTAACACATAATAGAGCACACAAAACGAAAGAGAACGCCGTGGACTGATCACACCACCACATATAGTGTCACGCCATTGGTGCCTCAATGACGCGGCCATGGTACCTCCATGGCTAGTTAGCTCGGGCATTAGAACAAAACAAATGGTTCATATAGCATATCGAAACGAAACATTTTATGTCCAAAGAAGATTATGTCTAAACAAAATGGATAATTTCATATCATGTCAATGTCAAATGAATCATGTGTCAAACGAGTTCAAGGGTTCAATCAAATTATCAAATAGGTAGCAAACGAAATACGAATCAAAGGCTAGGGAAACATATATAGGGATCTCAAAAGTGCAAATAGATACGGATCGAATGTCATAAGAATCCTTAAAAGAAAGGATAGAATATTTGTGTCTTAAAAGCAATTCAACGCGTACCCGAGAACTAAAGTTACTCCTTCTTCGGATTATCTACAAGAATTAAGAACCATATATTATTTAGGAGTCTAACTACCCCTTTTTCTTATATTCTAAGTTGTCTTTTGTATAATTCGTATTAATTAAATTTATTGGCTTTATGTTCTAAATGGGTTCAATCTGTATGCTTCTAGGATAATTTACAAATCAATTCTAATATGGAAATGATGTCAATGACTTACATACTTATACTTGGTTATACTCTTAAACTATCAAAACAACAAATGGTTTACATGAGCCCAGGTCATGTGTTCGTATATACTTTAGTTAACTCATTAACTAAGCTAAAATGACATCTATCGGTGTGTACAACAACAAAGAATTCAGCTCCATTTTAGATTCTAAGTTTTTATTGACGCATTTTCAAAAATATACCCAGTAGCTCAAAGATACAACAAGTAGCTTGATAAGTGAATTATGGGATTACTTTTATAGATTTAAAACAGTTGACGTAAATATGATTTATAAAAGAATGACTTGGCTTGTTGATTAATCCAAAAAAAATCATTATAAAATCAAATATAATCAATGAAAGAAACATTGTTAAGCTAAGCCTACATCTTCTTTCTCACTTGCTATATAGTTTTCATATATCATCAGACTTCTTAACTTCATTTTATAAAACTAAAATCCATGTTATGATTTTGATGTTAATAATCATGTATGCATGTGTAGCTCATGGTATTCAGTTACTCATAAAAATAAAATGTTTTAAAATCACAAGTTATTAGTTTTTCATTACTAGTCATGCTTGATTATGGCTTTATAATGATAGATATCTAGATACCATATATTGACATATAAAAAGGTTTCTTAACGTAACAGACTATATCATATTAACATGATTAGTGTATAATTTCATATGTCGAAAAACAAAGGTTTGATATATACCTCTAGGCTGCTACACGAGGTCACTACAGTTACAATTAATAAATAATAAATATTTGTATAATTTTACACTAAAACGGTTTAATGGTCCGTTAAAATTTAACGGAAAAGACTAAACTACCATAAAGACAAGGACATGAACAAAATAACAAACTTTGATGTTACATAATGTTACATACTTATTGTTACTTAATGTTACATAAATGTAAGATAATGTTACATAATTAAGAATGGATAGTACATAATGTGATATTATGAATAGATTTTTACATTAGGGAAAAGGGACCTATATCAACACCTACACAAGGAGATGTGAAAAATGTGTAACACACAATTAATCCCTACAAAGCACTATCCACCATTCTTGTCCTTCATCGGACTCCATTACCTTGTGTTGATCGATTGAATCATCGGCTTAAACGCTACGTGTTATCAAGCAAGTAATTGGTTTAACTCGATTACATAAGCGTGTGAACAAGATCGTGATACAATCTTTCATTAGATTTGATTCGTGGAAATAAGCATACATATAAATAACACAAAGCAAATCTCACCAAATGCTTAACCAAGGCAAAAGGTCAAAATCTACACGAACCATGTGAAAAGAGATTAAATATATAGAATCAATTATAAAAGATTCTCCGGAAGAGATATTTCCCGGGTCGTATGTCCCAACGAGGCTGAATTGAAAGAAATCCCAGGTTTGATGAGAAATGAATGATGGAGAATATGGTATTATGGAAACACTGATATAATTATAAACTAAAATTAATTAAATAAAACAGAATATAATCTACGGAAACAGGAATAGGAAATGGGATCTTAAAAACTACGGAAACAAAATAAGGTATCGGGGAAACCTAAAATACAAAAAATTAAGAAAAATAAATGCTAAATTAAATTAAAAATCCAAATTAAAATATCTAATATAACTGTAATTTGTAAAATAAAGCAAACTAGAATTAAAACCGGAGGATCGTTTTTGAAATGCTAAACGAAAAAGAAACGTTAAAACGCACTCGGTAAAACGGGTCCAAAGGACTGAATTTTAAGAAAAATTAAACCTAAACTAAAATTGTTATATTTTTTCCTAGACACTAAATGATCAAAAGAAAATTTTATATAAAAAGACAAATTTTTTTTTTATTAATTTTTTGGATTTTTTATGATTTTAAAGAAATAACTAATAAAAAACTACGAAAAATAAAAAAGCAAAAATAAAAGTTTATAAAAAATTCATGAAAAAATAAAATTAAATAAAGAAAAAGTTAACACTTCCTAAAAATATAAAATGCCCAAAAGTTACTGTTTAAAATAAACAATAGTAATTAAACTAATTAAATTTTAACCTAATTTAATTATTTAAATTAAATAAAACTAACTGCTGTTAAAACAAAAGGACTAACAGGGAAAAGGGACAAGGACTAACGGGGAAACAACAAACTGACAAGGGGGATTAACTCTGCTAACTATCAAAGATGAAAGTAACACAAATTTTGTTCCTGAGTTTGAGACCCCGATTACAAGGCACGTACTAACACTTATTATCATAAAGCTTATAAGAAGAAACTTGTTAAGGGGCTCAAGGGGAGTCTATTTTGTAAAAGCACTTATAGCTTTGAAGTTAACTTAATAAGCTAGAAAAGTGAGCTTGTTGGACTTGCAAAAGCTTAATAACTTAGTTTCTCATTCCTTTTTTTTTTTGGGAAATTAAGCAACAGAATAAGCTAGAAAGCGTAGGGGAATAGATAAATTATGCAAGGGTACCCTAATTAAACAAAGTATGGTCACCTAATAAGCCCTAAGAAAGCTGGAATTTAAATAAGCTAGGTTTTGAAATTTTTAAAAAAAACAAAAAAGACCCTACTATAAGCCTATAATAAGCTAACAAAATAAGCTTAACTAACTAAAAGAAGCTGCTAATCCTAAGGAGGCCTACCTATAAGTAAATAAAAAAGCATAAAAACCTAATGCTTAAAATCAAATAAGCTAGAAATAAGGGGCTGAATTATGGTGCTCAGCACCAGGGGAAATGCACCGTGAGCTTAAAGGCTTTTTTGGCTTTGTGAAATAAGCACTCAAGAGCTTTTTAGCCAAAATAAACCCAAAACAGATTAATAAGGGAGGCAAATGAGCTTATTTTCAAAGTTTGAGCCATTAGGGTTAAGAAAAAGCTGCTGATTTTGTGGCTTGAAAATGGGGGTTTTCAAAGAAATGACTTAATGGTGCTTTGACTTTCACTTTGGTGAGGTTAAAAGACAGAACAAGTGGTTGGTTAAAGTGGCTAGAAACACTCAAATAAGCACAAACAAAGTGTGCTTAAGCTGTCTACACAGCTTAAGTGGTTTAGCTCACTATGTGGCTTATGAAACTTTGACAGAATATAGAAAACACTTAAAAATTTATTTTCAAACTAAAAGTGGTGATTTAAATGGCTTAATAAACCCTACACACTCAGCCAAAGTTGGCTGAGTGGTTACAACCCATGATAGACCCCATATGACCCATTTTAACTATAGTGCCAAACACTCCCTTAATATATATAAAAAACTTGTTAACTGTTTTTTAGATGCAATTTAGAGCTGAGAAATGTAGTATTAAGTGCCTTTGACAACTTAAGCAACCCTTCATATAAATTAGACAGAATTAAAGAACAATGGGGTGAGTTTAAAATTTCGACAATGGCAATTTCATAAACACTCTTTTCTTTTATAAAAAACGAAAGTATTACAACAAAAACTTACAATAGACTGAGTACAACAATTATAAAGCAAGCTTTAATTAAATTTTAAACTAAGAAAAGTAAAAACAGGGTGTTTTGTTCGGCTTGGTCTTCTTTTTCTTTTATAGAAGTCCAAACCCTCTCTTGGTCTTGGGATGTGTTTGCTGTGAGAGTAGGAAGCTTCCCAAGCAATCCTAGCCCTTCGTTTCACTTCTCATGATCTCAGCCATTGATGGGGTCTTCGGGTTGTGTGAATTCCAAGTGGGAAGGGTTATAGGGGTAATGGTTTGTGGGGAAAGGGTATGGGTGAGCTGGGAAGGTACTTGGGATAGTGGTTTGGAGCTAGAAACCGTGGGAAGAGGCGGTTTGGGTTTGGCGGGAAGGTGGTTACAGTACAGGGTGGTTCGCAGGTTTTAAAAGGAAACTTTGGGGAAGAGGCAATAATGGTCCCTCATCTTTCATTCTCTTTTCATTTTCTTTCTAGCCCCACAAAACAGTTATAAGCTAGTTTGGAAAGTGGCAGGAATGGCCCCTCTGGTTTTATAACAAAAGAAAACAAAGAAGGTTTTGGCAATTTGCAAAAATGGTCCCTGCGTTTTATAACTAAAAGAATAAAAGGGATTTTGGAAAATTGCAATTTCAGCCCTTGTGTTTTATTTTTTTCATTTTTCTTTATAAAACAACTTTCAAACTTGGCATTTTTGGCCCCTTTTCTTTATTTTTTCATTTTTAAAAATTATAAAAACATAGGTTTTTAAAATTTACATTTTTGGTCCTTGAGTTTTATAAAAAAGGTGTTTTGGGCTTGGGTTTGTGTATTGGGCCCAATTGGGTTTAGGTGGGGTTATTGGGCTTTTTCAAGCCCAATAAGGTTATGAAGTGGGTTTTGTGTGTACAATGGCTGAGATTGGCTGTAACTGGGCTAGGATTGGGCCTTCAAAGTCTTCACAGTCTTTTTGTCATTGCAACACAAATGGGCTGTTGAAATGATTGAGGGCCCATTATGGTCTTCATCACACAGTCTTCACTATAGTATCTATACTAATTAAGTAGGCTTTCCCTCCGGCCCATCATATGGGTATGTGGAGATTGCATCCAATAGTAATTCTTCAGTTCCCGGCTCCGGTTTGACTGCTGATTCTTCTGTATTGTCTCTGACTTTGGCATTTTGGACTTGTGGCCTTGATTTTGCACAGTCTTTCCATTCCATCTCAGTTTTGTCATTTTGCTCTATTACGTCATTCATAACCTAACTCCGCAACTCATCAAACAAGAACTGTCTTGGAACTACGTTATGAGTTAGTACAAAGCTCAACGTATTTTAAGAATCGGCTCGACTTCGAGTTTATTCAAAATATAACATTAACCAAACTACATAAGAACATTTATGGGTGCCCTAAGGTCTACCAGTAACCTTATGTACCTAACCTCGAGCTCTAGTGGCTTACGCCTATTATCAGCATAGCTCCTTTGACGATCCCTCGCTGCTTTAAGCTTTTCTTTTATCAAAACTACTTTTTCAGTCGTCTCTTGAACCAACTCTGGTCCAATTAACCTACTCTCTCCAATTTCAGCCCACAGAACGGGCGACCTACATTTCCTTCCATACCATACCTCAAACGGAGCACAACGAATACTCGAATGATAACTATTATTATACAAAAATTCAGCTAACGGTAGGTGGACACCCCAACTGCCACTAGAGTCGCTAATATATGCTCTTAGCATATCCTCACATGTCTGAATTATACGCTCACTTTGTCCATTCATTTGTGGATGATAAGTCGTACTCATATCTAAACGCATTCCTAAGACTTTCTGTAATGTTTACAGAAACATGATGTAAAACATCCATCTCGATCTGAGTTGATCGTCACCAGAATTCCATTTCTTGCTATTATCTCATCAATATAAATCCTTGCCAACTTCACATCTTGAAATCTTCTTGTATAGCTAGAAAATAAGCTAACTTGGTTAGTCTATCGACCATCACCCAAATCACATCATACTCACTACTTTGACCTTGGAAATTTAGTGATAAAATCCATGGTGATTCTATCTCATTTTCACTCAAGTATCTCAGGCTGTTGCAGCAAGCCAAAAGTCTTTGACATTGCAGCCTTCACCTCTTAAACAAATCCGATAATTGCTAACATAGGTAGCTATATCATTTTCTACACGTGGCTACCAATACATGTCTCCAAGGTTATAGTACGTCTTATCCGCTCCCGGATGTACCAAGTATCTTGATGCATGGGCCTCATCCATTACACTTCCTACCAATAGAACCCAAATTCGATCCATAAAGTACAAACTCTCGTCTCCTTTTCTTTCCATCTGTTGATCTAAACCATGTAGCCTTTCTGCGAGTACGTTCTCTTGCTTGAACGCCTCACTTTGGGCTGCCAGTATCATTCCTCTTACTCGTCTTGATTTCACTCTCTCCTTTCTACTCAACGCATCACCCACTACATTCGCTTTATCGGAGTATCACACAAATCATTCTTCAAAGTCTGAAAAGCCTCTTCTTGTTCTACGCTCCACTCATACTTCTGATTCCTCTCAGTTAGGGAAGTAAGGGGGTTCAACAATCTTAAAAAAATTCACGATGAACGTCGGTAGTAACCTGCCAATCCTAAGAATAATCATCCAATTCCTCACTGCCTCACTCTTACTCGGGTCCACGTGAATACGTTATGGTTGACCACGTGACCAAGAAAATGCACTTCTTCCAACCAAAACTCATACTTAGAAAACTTAGCATACAACTTCTCCTTCCTCAGTGACTCCAACACTAACTTCAAATGAACTTCATGTTCCTCCTTCGACTTTGAGTAGGCCAGAATGTCATCAATGAATACGATGACAAACCTACCTAAGTACGGTTTGCAAACCCGGTTCATTAAGTCCATGAAAACCGCTGGTGCATTGGTTAACCCAAAAGGCATAACCGTAGACTCAAAATGTCCGTATCTCGTTCGAAATGCGGTCTTTGGAATGGCATCCTCATGCACTCGTAGCTGATGATAACCTGACCGAAAATCTATCTTTAAGTAAGGATACGCTCCTCGTAACTGATCAAACAAGTCATCAATCCTAGGGAGTGGATAACGATTTTTAACAGTTAATTTATTTAACTCCCTATGATCAATACACATGCGAAAAGAACCATCCTTCTTCTTCATGAATAACACAGGTGCTCCTCACGGAAAATGACTAGGTCGTATGAAACCCTCGTCTTACAACTCTCGAAGTGGTTCCAACAATTCTTGTATTTGCGAGGGTGCTAGACGATATGGAGACTTCGCGACTGGCGTCGCTCCATGAACCAAATCTATGCGGAACTCAACTTGTCGTCGTGGTGGTCATCGACAAATCTTCCGGAAACACATCAATAAAATCTCATACGACGGAAATATCACTCAATTTCGGTTCATCCACCTTTGTGTTCATTAAGGTTTTCACGACTCCTTGAGTACGTTCACCATGAACCCGAAGTATCTCATCACCTTCTAACGGTATCCTAACCACCTTCTCATGAAATACTATCACAAACTTCCTCTTGGACAACCAGTCCATTCCCACAATCACATCAAAGCTTCCACGACTCAACGGTATCAACGAACTCCAAGGGTTACGAACAATCGAATAGGATAACAAACGAATATCGAGTCAAAGGCTAGAATGCATATAGGAGATTCCACATATGCAAATAGACGTGGATCAAATGACATAAGAATCCTTTGAAAGAAAGGATACGTATATGCACCGAGTGAAAACGCAACGAAAGAAAATCAACAAGCGTACCACGACAAATGAACACATAAAAAAATATCAATACGAAAGACGGAAATTCTTATACCAATTATCGACTTTACTCGAAAGACCAAATTAAATAATGTTTTTATAAAAATCAATTTAAATTAAGAAAGTCACTTTAAGTATAAAATCATTTTAAATAATAATGAAATTGTCTTAAATGTAATCTTTGAAAAATTCATTCTGGTTGTCATAAAAATCTAGAGATGGTTATCTAATGGTGTATCGTACCTTACCACTATGAATCACTTTAAACCTGCTTTTTATAATAAAATAAAATCTATTTACAAAGATCATTTTATACACAGTTTTCTCCAAACACCAACACAATACTTCCAAAGGGTTTTTATAATTAGACATCAATTATAAAATATGTTACTCAAACAAAGGACACCATAATACCAAAAGGGATTGTAAAACACCGTACAGACCCTAACCCAATTCTATTGTTTGAAAACGAAAGAAAATACCAGGAACTATATACTCAAAATAATATCAAACGAACTCGTACAAGAAAACTCATGCATGACATTACGTACCCAAAAGAAAACGTAAGGTCTTATCTAAAATAACGATCAACAGAGCAAACCTAAAAGCATCGATACTAACACGTCGCCAACGGGTTACGAAAACCAAGGGATATACAAAGAAGGGAGTAATGATCCATACTAATATGTTAGGAACAATTAGTGCTTAAAAGAAACCTTTGATACTCATACGAGTAATCAATGCAACGAAAGAACTAACAAAACGCGCCTATATCCGAAAGAGCAGATCCGAACAAACAATCGAGCAACGAGCAACCACAATAATAATAATAATAATAATACTAGGTATCCGCAAATACTAGATAGAAGAGAAACTTACTATCTATATAACTCAATTTAACATATCCTCCAATTAGGGTAAGAGAATAATTCTCTACCCATACCACCATCCTTATCATGAATACACATATAAAAAAACATATTACACTACCACCTTACAACCAAACACAAATAAATGCAATCATGGTCACAAGTCTACGTGTGTGATGCCTTTATAATTATGTTGGCCACCATAATTATAAGTGCCTCCTTTCACACGTGTACTTACTTCCAAGACTACCCATTTCAATCATAATTCACATATAAGCACATATACCACATTGCACATCTTAAACCACTCCAACTTAACACATAAAGGATGCTCCATCAAATAACTACTTACTTATATCAAAATAAAATCGAAACGACATAAAGGAACGAAAGTCTCGCAACAATTCCCAAAATACGAAATATCCGAAAGAAATAATCAATAACAACATGACGAGGTAAAGGACGGGATAAACTTATGCTGGGCCTCGCTTGGGTTTGACTTTGCCTCCGCAAGAATCACCCGACTCCGCGGGTCCAGCCCTATTACGCGCATCCGACAAACGATCAACTATCCTATCTCCTTCGGTTCCACAAGAGGCTCCTTATAACGCTTAAGTCCAGTTGGGAAAACGGTTCCCCAACGAGACTTCTTACGGGTGAGGGAAAAACCGAACAACTCTAACGTAACACATAAAGGATGCTCCATATACAACTTACATATAATCAAAATAAAATCGCAAAACGACATAAAGGAACGAAAATCTCGCAAACTTCCAAAAGACAAATATACGAAAGAAATAATCAATATCAATATGATGGAGGTTAGGACGAGATAAACTTATGTTGGGGCCTCGCTGGGTTTGACTTTGCCTCCGCAAGAATCACTCCGACTACCGTGGGTCCATACCTACTACCACAGCCGACCGACAAACGACTCACTAATATTCCTACCTTATCCTACGGTTCCACAAGAGCTCCTCTAGGATCCTATAATGCTTAAGTCCAGTTGGGAAAATGGTTTCCCAATGAGACTTCTTACGGGTAGGGGAAAAACATAGCTAAAATACTAAGAAAGTAATACATATCATACCAGATAAGGGTAGGCAAAATAACTCAATGACAACTTAGCAATATACAAGATATATAAGCTATGCAAAAATAGAGGGGAAGCATAGCAGTTATAGCATTAAACACTTAAGCCCTAAATGCATCTACATGAAGGACCCCTAGGTTATAGTCTAGGCTCAACAATCTACTTCTCTATAACCAAAGGCTTTGATAACAATCTCTCACACCCCGCCAAGGCGGAAACGCGAGGCGTAACGAGAATGGATATCATCACAACACAATTGTGTCAACAATAGAGAGAACTAAAGGAAAAAGGATAATCAAGTGGGACACTATGTGTCATGACAATACCCAACACAAGATAAAGGAGTCTTGCATTATGATAGCAAAGTCATACCACAAGGAAACATACTTCCAAAAGTCTAAACAAGATCAACAAACATCCAGCATCAAACAATTCAAATGACATAAATAAAAATCCCCCATCCCCCTAAAAGGGGGGGGGGGGGGGATATGACTTCTGCATGTAAGCCTAAGCCTCCGGTCTCCTAGCTACTCTCTGAAACCTCAACATCCTCAAGATGATAACCTAAAAATGATGCTTAAAAACTCAACATAAAGTTGGTGAGAGTCATAGGTTTAAGACACGAAAATCAAATCCAATTGCAAATTACAGTGATAATAAAGAAAACATTGCAGGACAATAAATGAACTAACATACAGGCTAACATGCAAATCCATTCAATCACATAAACTACTGGTAAACGACTACAAGACGTCTCATATCGTACCAAGGTCCATGTGGTTACCCCCTTAGCCTAGGACATAGATACTCCCAAAGTAACCTTCCTGCTCGCTAGGCCACAGTACCATCCACTAAATAGGCCATGGATACCCGCAAGTGATCCTCCTGACTTAGTTTGCAATTCTTAATATTACATCACAAAACATGTAGCACACAACATACAATAGTCACGTATAGTCCATGCATCTTTGACAACACATTATCACAGTAACCAAAACATTTCCAAATACTTTGCATCATTTCCACCCTAATAAAACATAAGAAAAAGGGGCTATGAAACTCACCGGATGCACAAGCAGCTTCCAAACAATATTAACACAAGCTACACAATACAAACATAAACGTGTTACACGCGACCAAGCTAAAATCTTAAGTCCATGTAACACTCATATGATGGATGTCTAAGGTGTTTACATACCTCCATGGGTTACCCTGACACCATGCCCAACCTTAACCACTTCAATATCACATTACACTAGTTAACTACAATTTATTCTAAAATGCAGAATTTTAGTGTACATTTATGCATCTGAAAACCCTATTTTCCAACTACCAAAATTCATACCAAAAATTATCTATGTTCTCTTTTGTGTTTAATAACTACCATGTGATTCCTAAGTCCTCATTACATGTATAACTATCCCAAATAAAATCAAACTTCAAAACTGTCCCAATTCGGATCTGATCGCACACTAAAATGTATGGCCCAAATTACCATACTTAGACATACAATCAGAAGCTCTCCTTTTAGGGTTTCTTCATATACATATTGAACTTAACTCCTGTGTATTGGCTAACCTTAATTTGAATTTTAAGTTAGGGTTTTACCCTCCCAAACATGACCTAAATTAGACCCGTATTTACTGTGTTGACAAATTTTCTTGGAAATAATATTTGAATGACTTCCCCAACTCAAAATTGTTCGAGGCTGGACTTTTTGAAAACTAGACTCTCTGTAGATAATTTTAGAATCAAGAAACATCTCTTAACTAGTTTTTATCCTTGAGATATTATTCGTTGAACACAACCCTAATTTTGCAAAACCCTAAATCAAGTTTTAACGCAAATCTAACCTAACCAATTACATGATCATAACCCTAATAAAGCCCTAATCACTCTAGCATCATTAGATATCATTAATAATCTGTAATTTATGAAGCCCTAGATCCATCACTTTAAGTATTACATGATTACATTATTTAAATTGGGGGCTGATTTCACATGACACAAAGAGAGGGGAAAGAAGGGAATGACTACGTTTCTTTATATATATATCCTTAGAGAGTCCTAATCCTTTCCTAATTACAATTTGATATAAAATAAAACTCCTAATCCTATCCCTAAATAAACCGATCGCCCCCTCCCTTAAGTATATATTTTATTATTTTATTATTTATTAATTAACTTATTTATCTTCATTACCTTAAGTTTTTATAAAAACCTAAGCTAATTTGATTAAACCTTTTTACATAAATGCTACTTATTAAACTTTCTAAAAATAACTTTTCATTTGTCATTTCACTTTCTATTTATAGAAATTTTGCTACAAAATTCTATATTTCACCCACTTATTTCATTTCTAAAATAGCTTACTTTCTATTAAACTCAATCCTCAATTTTCCAATATTTGACATAGCATTACATGCGACATGTCAATCATTTCCATTATCACCACATGTGAACACATGGAATATCCAACACTTTAACACATATAAAGAATTAAAATAAGATGCCCATACAACTCATAATGATCTTAAGCATATACTTAACTCACTTAGCACACCTAAAAATCATACTATCAATTCCATTGTCACAAAATGTGAACAAAATGAAATTCCCATATTAACCATAAATTAAATTAAAATGAGATGATCACGCTTATAAATTGATAATCAAACTCACATAAGATCACATAAACGCATAGTTATAACACATAATAATATACTTAGGTCAACATTATCAGTTTGACTAACCGGCTTAAGACACGGTTGTCACACATTAAGAAGATATGGCATATCCATGCCTACACTTCACAAATAACCATGAAGGATTGAAGACTCAATACGCCATATCCATAAGATCTTAATACGTCGTATCAAAGATATAATAATAAAATATTTTGGAAGATACTAAACGTGGTCCTTACTATAAGAAATCCCTAATACACCGTATCCCACATTGCCTGATACATCATATCGACATGTTTCCATACTTTATAAATAGAAGACCCAAAACCCAAAACCCTAAACCACCAAGTCGACCGAGAGACGAATAAAGAAGCATAGAAGGTCAGAAAAGAGCCTCAAGATCATAAAAAAACTCATGTAATCATCGCGCAACCAAATACACGTTCGGTTAAGGTATCTTTTCTTTAATCATTCATATATAAAATTGTGTGTATTTTTACAATGACTATCGGTTGATACCTTTAGGTATCAGCCATGTTTATGAAGATTTAATGTTTGGTTTGTTTATATCGATTGCTTATCTTATCATTGATTGATGATTATGTTTATCAATTTATACTTGTTTACATGCTTAAGTATATGACCTATCATTCAATAGGGTCTAGTCCTATATATTTAATGCGTTGTAACTTCGATGTTGTTTGTGTGTAGGCTAAGAGTCTAGGATAGCTCTCCATATTGCAATTTATATATCTAGAAACATAGGATCATAAATATTGACCTATCTTTACCTTTAATTTAGTAAGCTTAGTTGGACCAGCACGTAACCCTAAGATCGACAAGTATGTTCTTATTCCATTTGTAAGGACTCGGACAGTGGACTACTAGTATATAAAGAGCCGTTAAGCAGTCAATGGGCAAAGTCTCCATGAGCTAGGGTTTAATAAGAACACCATTATTAATCTCCTAAGATAGATTATAATTAACAAATGCTTGCTTTATGCAGATGCGTCTAATTATGACAAAATTAGCGTGTCTAGGTTTTAGGAAGAAGTACCGCCTAAATCTAAGAATGATATGCCTTTCGAGATAAGTCAATCACTGTACTAATAAACAAACCTGCGTTTTATCAGATTATTCATGATTTATATGTTTTCCTTACATTAGTGTTTGACGGCTCCCATATCGTTTGTTCATCTTCTTATGTGTGTTTATTGCTTTACTTGTCATCAAAACCCTAGGTTAGATATCAAAACTGTGCCAGTCTCTCAAGCTAAAACCCCACTTATCATTAGATTAGGATTAATTTAGGTTTTGCATAAATGAGATTAATTTGGTACTAACATAGATGACTAAAATACTGATAGAATTAAGAATTAATGCTCTCCCTCTTAGTGATTGACACTCTACTTACCTTGAAACTTCATCTAACCAGGTACATTGCCCGCTAGAGTGTTGTTTTTAGGTATAGTTGGCATAAAATAAATAGTAAAACTTGATAACAAAAATAACACCTATACGACGACACACCAAGTTTTTGGCGCCGCTGTCGGGGAGTGCAATTGTTTAATTTCTTGTTTTTATTGGTATTTTTAGTATAAATCTGGTTTTGTTTTTCTATTGTCTGATGTTATTTATTGAATATAGAGTATCCATTTTCTGTGAATACAACATATTCGACATCAAAAATTGATACGGCGTATCCAGTTTACTGAATACGACGTATCGACTGTCTGATACAGTAGCAGTTTTAGTTAGTTTTTTTGTTTAGTTTTCTATAATAGTTTTACTTCGAATTATGTCTTTTTCAGGTACCATTTTCGGGGTGCCTCCTTACCCGTTTGATTACCCTACAAGAAGGTTAACTATTGTGGAAATGTTGTCTAAATTCATTGATGAAGGTAAACGTAAACATGAGGAGATGAAGATATTCATTAAAGAATTTAGAACCACCAACGAGCTTTTGTTAAAAGAATGAAGCAACTTATTATGTGAGCTAAAAATCAATGTAAACGAATTATCAAAGGTTATGAGTAATGTTTTGATTTTGAAAAACAAAGTTAAAAGATTGATAACTAGGGGAGGAAAGATGACGTCTAAAGCCACCAGTAGGAAAGAAATTAATGAAACTAGAATCAACATGAATGAACCTCTAAATTTTGTGGAAAAAGATTTTAGAAAAAGCCGCATTGATGAGGGTTGATAAAATAATCTTCAAGTATTCGTGAAAGGACTACTCAACCATTGGTAAAACTACAACAATCATCTATTCCTTTCCCAAACCGGGTGAGAAAAGAAAAAGAAGAAGCAATGCAATAATTTTTTTAGAGAATCTGAAACAACTTGATATTAATATTTTGTTTATCCAAGCCATATTAAAAATACCAAAATATGCTAAATATCTAAAGAGTTTACTGACGAATAAATCCAGACTTGAAGAAGCTTATATAGAAACAATAAACGAAAGGTGCTCAGCTGTCTTGCTCGAAAAATTGCCATTAAACGAAAAAGACCCTAGGAGTTTCACTATCCCTTGTCAAGTATTAGAGAAACATAAGTAAGTAGAAGACTTGGCCGCAGAACACTTATCTAGGTTTGAGAATCCTCCTAGGAAGGTGTTAACTGAGAGGGAAATTGTTGATAAATTCTCCGACGAGCATTTAATGATGCTAAAATCCAAGTCTAATAACGATGAACCATGGTACGTGGATTTCGTTAATTATATTGTTAGAAAGGTTGTTCCCCCAAATTGGACCTTTGAAAAAAGAAAGAGGTTTTTTTCACAAGTCAAGACTTACTTCTGGGAGGAACCTTATTCATTAAAACTGTCACAGGATAATATAGCGAAGATGTGTGGCTGAAATGACACCCTTGAAATTACTTGCACATGTGACAATTGGACCTTCTGGTGGACATCATAGTGCTAACATTACCGCAAAGAAGGTTTACAAGTCCAGATTTTATTGGCCTAGTTGACTATAAGGAAGCTAATGAGTATTAAAAGACGATGTGATACATGTCAAAATCGGGAAACATATCTCAGTAACGAAATGCCTCAAAATAAACATTTAGGAATGCAAAGTCTTAGAATAGTTTATGGGATTAGAATTTTATAGTACAATTTCCCCCAATCTAGAGTTTAATAAATACCTATTAGTACTGTCGACTATGTTTCCAAAATGGCTTAAGGCTCAAGCATTACCCACGAATGATGGCGCGTGTTTGTTGGTTTAAGTTTTTAAGAAGTTTATTTGCTAGGTTTGGGGTTCCTAAAGCCTTGATTAGTGATAGAGAGACACATTTTTGTAATTCTCAGCTTGAAAAAGCTTTACAAAAATATGGTGTGACTCACAAATTATCCACAACATATCACCCTCAATCTAATGGACAAACTAAAGTTACCAGCAGGGCTATTAAGCGTATCCTAGAAAGATCAGTGAGGTACAATCCTAAGGGTTGGTTGGAAAAACTTAATGAGGGGTGCATTATTGGGTGGCATTGTAATACGACCTAAATCAAAACAACGCCACGGTAGGAGAACAACGCATTCCGACTTAGTTAATGGGAATCAAGTCTTTACGCGCCAAAAGAACGATGCATAAGGTGCACCTAGGGCAAAAAAACCCCATACCATCAAGGCAAATCCGCTCATCTAGCCCCACTTCAACCACTCTTCCCTTCTACCAAAACAGCCTAAACCTATCTAACTCACCCATCTTTCATTTTTCTCAACGGATCTTCCGACCATGATCTCAAACCCCCTCACCCTCCCCCCGCCCACTTCCATCAACACGCCAAATAGTATCACCCTCAAAACCTGACGTGTTTTCTCACGCCATTAATCACCAAACAACCAACACTTACACCCCATACCCCAATTCCCCCCCACAGCTTAATCCCATTCTTCTTACCCCCCCAGAATATACCTCTCGCGGAGTAACCAATAATAGCTCCTAACAGCCCCACACTTGACAATGACGGAAAAAGCACCACAGATACTGGACAATGGATTGAAGAAATATAGACTAGGTAAACAAAGACAAATGAAGATGATAAGTAAATAGATATGAGAAAGTGGTGAGACCGTGAGGCTTAAGGGAATCTACCATAAAAAGACTCTCACAAAAACAAAGTGGCTTACCAGCCGACAACCCGGAAAGAGTAATTTTTAGATTTTAATCGAGTCTGTTCTTCCTGTAACCAATCAGTGTCTAACCCCTTCCATAGAATATTGCGTATTGATCTAACCTGGACGTTATCCTTTTTTATTTTATTTTTTTGTATTATTGTCAGATTTGTCAATACGATGTATTCATAACCATGATACGGTGTATTTGACTTCTGACACGTACTAAGGATTTTTCTTACAGGATTTAATACGACGTATCCTAAAACATAGATACGGCATATCGACTTCCTATACAGATTTTTTTGTTTTTGTTTCGTTTACTAACCGTACGATTATCGAAGATATAATTGCACTTGTTTTCTTACATCTTATATAGGATCTTGCTGGAACGAAAGTAAGAAATTGTTGGAGTATTCACAATCTGGAACTCTTGCTCATAAAATCAACAATGGAGAATCTACCAAGTAAAAAAATTAGGGGAGTTTCTCATTCTAATTCTTTTAATTCCTGTTTTTAATGTTTTATCTATACAATGAGAACGTTGTATAATTCAAGTGGGAGGGGATAGGAATTAGAATGCATACATGTCCTATTTTTCATATAAAATGCTTAAATTATGCTCAAATTTAAAATTGGATTTTTTAAAGTCAAAACTTAATGAAATAACACGTTACATACCAACCCCACACAATAACCCTTATTAGATAATGTGAGGATTTAACCTGATGAATTTACCAAATGTTTAACCGTAAAATCCACAAAAATATTGAGGTGGCCGTGATCAGTAAGACTTTAAACTTGGCTTGGTATATCTATTCGAGATCACAGTGATGAGTACTATGTATTTAGATGAAGTAACTTGTTTAAATTGGTAAATTTTTAGAATTACACCTCAAAGCCTATACATGTTGTTTATTAACTAACTACACTGGTTAGTTAACCCCCGTATAAACCATTTGTTTACTCTCATCTTAAGAGTAAGATACCCCTAGAAAAACCTATAAAGCCAATCCTTAGGAATAACACAAACTATTTGTTTCGTTATACCTTTACACCTTAGCCTAACCCATTAGATTAAGTCCATTTATAGTTGCTAGTTGCTTAAAGTGTAAAGTTTGTATTTCCTGAGTCTTTTGTCATTTTCTATCTTCGGTACGGTTGGAAGAAATTTGCACATTGCAAACAAGAATGTATAAAGTAGTCAAAACTCATGTATCTTTACTACCATCACAATTATTAGTGAGTCCGAAGAATGAAGAATTATCAAAGGAATTATTCTGAGTTATTATGATCGTGAAGATGGTGAAATTACACCGACATTCGTAGTATAGTATGAAAAAAAATCAAAAAAATTAGAAAATCGCAAAAAAAGAGAGGAAAGTTTAAAGATGATCGGTTCAGCTCAAAATCGTAGGAATTATTTGAAGGATCGATTATTCATTGATACATCTCATAAATCAACGATATAAAGTATTGTACAAAGTGGTATATATCGCCACTTGTTATGTAAAAGTATGTAAAGTATGGTATGAATGGGAAGTTGACCGTTACGGGAATGCCAACTTAGGTTGTTGTTTTTGATCTATGATCAAGACATTTGTATATAGTAATGTCTTTGTCATGGTAATGGTTAGGAAAAGTGTCTAGCAACTTGTATCTTAGACTTAATCTATTTGCTTTGTGAATTTTATTTAACAATAATTTATTTCCCTTTCTTAATGACTAATTGTTGGTTTTACACGATCGAGGATGTGTATGAGTTATGCATGTCGATTCTGTCATTATGACCATGTATACGTGATTCAGCTGCCTTGTTGGTTTACGACTTCTGGTAAAAGTTAGAAGATCCCTACCCTATATCATTCTTCATCCTAACCGCAGGGTAAATTCAAATGAGGATGTGATCAAACACACTTGTCTATTCTGTCATTACGGCCATGTATGTATGATTTAGCTGCCTTGTTAGGGTGGTACTTTTGGTGAAAGATTGTTAGAATGATCAACCTTAAGCCTTATAATAAAAATCCATTTTACCTCTATAAACTTGTTACTCCTTAGCTCTAGTGGTGGCGATGTGTATCCTTACCAAGCTTATGATAGAATACTCGTTACGACCGAGCAATTAAGCGAATAAGTTACATGTTACCACATAGATTAGTTGAGTGATTTGAGTGTTTTCATCTTCTTATTTCATGAGGTGTTTGGTTGTGTACTTGTAATAGATCAATTAAATGCTTAAACAAAAAAATCCTTAGGGATATATTTTTATAAACTTCTAAAGGCTACTTAAGGACAAGTAGGAGTCAAGTGGGGGGATATTTGATGACATCAAATAAAATTACTTTTATAGCATCATTTATCCCATGTAAATAACCCATTTTGTACAATTATTGCAAGAATTGTTACCTAATTGTTTATATTTTAGAATTGCAGTAATTATGGAGTACTTGGTGAAGATTAGCTAAAAGGCATGCATTTTGGAGCTTAAATGAAGAATTCAAGAAAGTTTACTGATCTGACAGCCAATACACCATATTATTCTAGACCTATACGATGTATACAAGGCTTTGACGAATTAAAAGACCATTTCATGACTTTGAAGAATACACCGTATCCACATCAATGATACGCCGTATATAATACTTTAGTCAACGAAGAAGAACCAACTGGTTTTACATCAATACGCCGTATCCATCAAGAAGATACAGCGTATCCGTGCCTGCACTTCACAAATAACCACGAAGGATTAAAGATCGAATATGCCGTATCTAGAAGATCTTAATACACCATATCCAAGATATAGCAATAAAAAATTCTGGAAGATATTGACCATGGTCCTTACTCTAAGAAATCCCTAATACGTCGTATCCTACATCGCCTGATACGGCGTATCGACCTGTTTCCAAACTCTATAAATAGAAGACCCTAAACTCAGTTTTAGGTATGCAAATGAAACCCTAAACCACCAAGTCAACCAAGAGACAAATAAAGGAGCATAGAAGGTCAGAAAAGAGCCTCAAGATCATAAGAAAACTCTTGTAATCTCCGAGCAACCAAATACGCGTTTGGTTAAGGTTTCTTTTCTTTAATCATTCATATATAAAATTATGTGTATTTTTACAATGACTATCGGTATCAGCCATGTTTATGAAGATTTAGTGTTTGGTTTATTTATATCGATTGCTTAATTTATCATTGATTGTTGATTATGTTTATCAATTTATACTTGTTTACTTGCTTAAGTATGCGACCTATCATTCAACTGGGTCTAGTCCTACATATTTAATGCGCTGCAACTTCGGTGTTGTTTAGGCATAGGCTAAGAGTCTGGTATAGCTCTCCATATTGCAATTTATATATCTAGAAATACAGGATCACAAATATTAACCTATCCTTACCTTTTGTTTAGTGAGCTTAGTTGGACCAGCAGGTGACCCTGGGATTAATGAGTACGTTCTTATTCCATTGGTAAGGACTCGAATAATGGACTACTAGTATATAAAGAGCCATTAAAGGCAGTACGAGGGTTAAAGGTCTACCATGAGCAAATAGGGTTAAAAAACAACCATTATTAGATCTCTAAGATAGATTAATAATTTACACATGCTAGCAATTATACAGATGTGTCTAATTTTGACAGAATTAGTGTGTCTAGGTTTTAGGAAGAAGTGCCGCCTAAATCTAGGAATAGTATTCCCTTCGAAATACTAATAAATTGAACTTTTTCTGATTGTAGATGACTACCACAGTCGTAAACAATTTGGTTTTCAGGGGTTTCTTTGAGAAACAGAAATTAACTGGACCTAACTTTATCGACTGGTACCGACAACTTCGTATTGTCCTATCAGCCGAAGATAAGTTAAACTATCTAGACCTCCCAATCTCTGCTGCTCCTGTTCCAGCTGTTGCTGGACAGCAAGTTCCTCCTGAAACTCTTGCAGCTCACGCCGCATGGGTCAGAAAACAAAAGGAAATTGTTGTACTCATGCTTATGACCATGGAACCAGATCTTCAATGGAATCTGGAAAACCTTGGTGCATATGACATGCTTAAGGAGTTGAAAACTCTGTTTTCTAAACAAGCAGAGTAGGAACTTCTTGAAACCGTGAGAGATTTTCACGCTTGTAAGCAAGAAGATGGATAGTATGTAAGCTCATATGTTCTAAAGATGAAGAGCTATATAGATAATTTGGAGCGTCTAGGTCACCCTATGTCACAAAACCTAGCAGTTAGCCTAATCTTGGTCTCTCTGCGAAAGGAATATGACAGCTTTGTGCAAAACTATAATATGCATAGCATGGGGAAGACGGTAAATGAGTTGCATGCCATGCTTAAGCTACATGAGCAAACTTTACCAAAGAGAGATGCACCTGCTCTTCATGCAATAAGAGCAGGAAAGGTCCAGAAGAAAAACAAAAACAAGAAACCGCAATTGGCTGCTAGGGGAAACAATAAAGGGAAAGGTAAGTCTAAGCTTGCTTATGATCCTAAACCTAAGATTCCTCCTCCACCCAAGAAGGTAGATCCTGCTAAGGACTCAGTCTGTCATCACTGCGGTGATACATGTCATTGGAAGCGGAACTGTCCCCTATATTTATCCGAGTTGCTAAAGAACAAGAAGCTACCTCAAGGAGCTAGTACTTCAGGTATCTTTACTATAGTACTCTTTACTTTTCCTGCTAAATCTTGGGTATACGATACGGGCTGTGGGACTCATATCTGTAATACTACTCAGGGATTTAGGAGAAGTAGGAAACTGAAGCCAGGAGCTTTGAGTTTGTACATGGGCAATGGTCAACGTGCAGCCGTCGAAGCTATTGGATCTTATGATTTGTGTTTCCCTAGTGGATTATTTATAGTTTTACACAATTGTCATTATGCTCCTTCTATAACTAGAGGAGTTATTTCAGTTTCTCGTTTGTATGACGATGGTTGTATTAACCGTTTTGAGAATGATAATTCAATTTCAGTTTCTAAAAATAATTTGATTTATTTTAATGCCTTACCGAGGGATGGTATTTTTGAAATTGTTTTGTCTAATTCTAATACAAACGTTAGTTTTATGTATGCTGTTAGCAATAAAAGAGCTAAGTTAAACTTGGACTCTTCTCTCTTGTAGCACTATCGTCTTGGACACATTAGCAAGAAACGTATTGAGAAGTTGCAACATGATGGACTTTTTAATGCAATTGACACTAAGTCTTTTGAAAAATGCGTTTCATGTTTGTCTGGAAAGATGGCACGAAAACCTTATTCACATCAAGTGGAAAGGGCTAAAGATCTACTTGGACTAATACACACCGATGTATGTGGCCCATTTAGAATCGTGTCAAGACAAGGAGCTAGCTACTTCGTCACCTTCACTGACGACTTTAGTCGTTATGGTTATGTTTACCTGTTGAAACATAACATGAAGTGTTTGAAACTTTCAAAGTGTTTCAAAAGGAAGTAGAAAACCAACTCGGGAAGACCATAAAATCGCTACGTTCTGATCGTGGGGGCGAATATACTAGTCAAGAGTTTTTAGATCATTTAAAGGAGCAGGGTATTATTTCACATCACACTCCTCCTTACACGCCTCAACATAATGGAGTGTCTGAGAGGAGAAATGGAACCCTATTAGATATGGTTCGCTCCATGATGAGTCAAACGACTCTTCCAAAGTCCTTTTGGGATTATGCTCTTGAGTCTGTTGCACGCATTCTCAATATGGTTCCAGCTAAGAAGGTTGAAAAGACACCATACGAAGTATGGTATGTGCAAGCCCCTAAGCTGTCTTACTTAAAAGTCTGGGGTTGTGAGGCACTTGTTAAGCGAGATACTCTTACCAAGCCTGACAAGTTAGAGCCCAGATCTATTAAGTGTATCTTTGTAGGATACCCAAAGGAAACAATGTGTTATTCTTTCTACTACCCACCTGAGAACAAAGTATTTGTTGCTCAGAATGCTGAATTCTTTTAGAATAGTCTTATAACTCAAGAAGCAAGTGGGAATTTAGAAGATCTTGAATTAATTCAAGAAGAAGATACGCATCGTTCTGAAAACACTAGCTCGAATCATGATGAGGATAATCAATAAATTGATGAACCTAAAAGTGATATCATTTCCATTCGTAGGTCCACAAGGACACGACATGCTCCAGATAGAATGTGTTTAAACATCGAGGCTGATGAGTATGAGTTGGGAGATCTTAATGAACCCACTAACTATAAAGCTGCATTGTTGGATCCTGAGTCCGATAAATGGATTAAAGCTATGAATGTGGAAATGCAATCCATGAAAGACAACGAAGTTTGGGACTTAGTTGATCTTCCTCCTAACGGAAAAACCGTTAGTAGCAAATGGATCTTCAAAAGAAGACCGACATGGATGGAGCAGTACACACCTATAAAGCTCGTCTTGTAGCGAAGGGCTTCACTCAAACCCCAAGAATTAATTATGAAGAAACCTTCTCTCCTGTTACAGAAATTAGAGCTATTAGGATTCTCATAGCCATAGCCGCGTTTTATGACTATGAGATTTGGCAAATGGATGTCAAAACTGCCTTCCTCAACGGATATCTCTCTGAAGAGGTATACATGGAGCAACCTGAGGGTTTTGTTGATCCAAAATTTCCAAACCGAGTATGCAAGCTAAAACGTTCCATTTATGGACTTAAGCAAGCATCAAGGCAATAGAATAAACGATTTGATGATGAAATTAAGAAATTTAGTTTCACTCAAAATCATGATGAGCCATGTGTATATATGAAAGCTAGTGGGAGTTATGTCACTTTCCTAATCTTATATGTCGATGACATATTAATCATGGGAAACAACATTCCAATGTTACAGGATGTTAAATCCTACATTGGAAGATGTTTTGCCATGAAAGATTTAGGATAAGCTGCATATATTCTTGGAATCAAGATCTACAAAGATAGATCAAAGCAGTTAACTGGTTTGTGTCAAAGTGCTTATATTGAGAAAATCTTAAAAAGATTTTACATGGAGAATTCCAAACGTAAAAGTATCCCCATGCAAGAAAAACTCAAATTAAGTAAATCACAAGGTGCTGCAACACCTGCTGAGGTGATGCGTATGCATAATGTACCATATGCTTCGGTAGTGGGATCCATTATGTATGCTGTGAGATGCACTCGCCCTGATGTTGCGTTCGCTCAGAACATAACAAGCCGGTTTCAACAGAATCCTGGTGAACTTCACCGGACTGCTGTTAAGAACATTCTAAAGTATCTTCGCAATACTAAAGATATGTTTCTTTTTTACGGTGGTGATATAAAACGAGAGCTCAGAGTTTCTTGTTACACTGATGCTGGATATCTAACGGATGCTGACGACTTGAAAATGTATTCTTTTTAAATAGAGGTGTTATTGACTAGGAGAGTACAAAGCAAAGCATCTTCGCTACCTCATCTGTTGAAGCTGAGTATATAGCTGCTTTAGGCGCCTATAAGGAGGCGGTATGGGTTAGAAAATTCATTGTTGGGCTTGAAGTGGTACCTACAATTGAAGAACCCATAAAGATATATGATGACAATACTGGAGCCATTACTATAGCTAATGAATCAGGAATCACCAAAGGTGCTAGACATTATCGTGCCAAAGTTCATTATTTGTGTGAGGTGATAGAGTTCGGCGACGTTAAGCTAGAAAAAGTTCACACAGTTGATAACTTAGCTGATCCTTTTACAAAAGCTCTGGCTTTTCCTAAGCATTCAGAACATACTAAGAATATAGGAATTCTTCCAGCTAGTAATCTCATGTAAATCTGTGTTTTTCATCAGTATTTGGATAATTAGGATTGTAAGGCAATTTTTATTTTCTGATAAATAAAGATACTTGGTATTTTTTTTCATTCATATAATTATTGTTATCCTATATTTGCATGTTTAATCTTTGAATGATTTTATCATTCTAAATATGTCCATTGTCGGTTAACAATATAAGAATATTGTTACATAAGGCAAATGTGAGTGTTGGTTGTATTTTAAATGCATGGATAGATTCCCACCAAACTCATATGTTATTCACAAGGGTTGCATATTGGACACCCCAACTTTCGTACATTTACTTTTGGATCCTTGTCATGAGTAATATGTCAGAAATGGTTAAATAAGTCATTCTTAGACTTGAGATACAAGCAAGTTCTGCAATGTGTGGATATCACTTTTTAAGTATAAGTCAAACGAACTGAATACCAAGTATTAAAACAAACATAAAAACTAACTTAATTAACAAAACTTAAACAACCTAAATAAGCATTAAATCTAAATCTCAAACTATTTTACTATAATTTTTTGGTTTTTTATTAGAGGTTTTTAAATACAATAATAAGAAAATCTATGATTTTAAAACTAAGAAAATTGAAACAGAAATCACTAAGAAGATTTAAGCTAGAATGAAAACTCAAATAAGCACTAATAAGCAAAAAGAATAAGCAATAAGCAGATCTAAGTATAGAAAGCAATAGAGATTACTATATTAAAGCTAGAATTAAAAAGAAATGTAAGAGAAACTTACAAACTCATCTCGCTAAGACAAGAGGACCAATTAAGGGCAGGCTACAAGCTCCCTAGCTTATTAGATAAGCTAGGGTAAAGTCCTTGGGATCCCTTCCAAGTTAAGATCCCCTTCCAAAAGCTCTAATCCAATAAGATCCATGATAGATTAAACTGATTTAAGGCTTAGGTAAGATTAATACTGAATTCAAATAGCCCTATTTCAGCTTATAGACTGAAAGAGCTTTAAATGAGCTTATTAGCTTATTTAAACGACTTAGCTTATTAAGAGAGCTTATAAAAAAGAAACTTGGAGAGATTTAGAAGAACTAAATTTCATTAATAAAAACTTGCTTACAGTACTTTTAAAGGAAAATTACAAGATTAAAACATCATTAAGCTAAGAATTAAAATTTAAGCTACACTAAATTAAAAACTACTACTTAAAAACTAGATATCGTGTGTGAGAGGTGAGGTCCTATTTATAGGCTGCCTTGGAAGATTCTAGCCTCTTGCCTTGCTCTCCAACCTTTTAAACCTGGCCCAATCATTCTTCAATAATTTAGAGCATCAATTGTGGCCGTTTGATCAAATTGAGGACACCAAGGATTGCAAGCATTCATTCAGTTGATAGTGACGTCTTGTGCTAGATTTGTGATGTTTTAGAAAAAAACCCACATAAATTGTGCTTTTCACCATGTTACGTGGCCTTCGAAGTGGGAATGGGCTTAAGTGATCCATGATTTGACTGATATGACCTTGCCATTGTGCTTGAAAGCTCTTGAATTGACTTCCTTGCCCATTAATTTGGAAAACCCCTTTGATTTTGACCTTGGGTAAACACGGGGAAGATGGGTGAACAGTAAATGGGTCTCTCTCCTCCTCTTTTTTAGACAGTTAAAAATCCGTTTGACTTAGAATAATTGCCCAAATGACCCTGTGATCTTTTCTCCCTTTTTATGAGTTATAAATGACTTTCGAAAATAGCAAGATTAGCCCTTGTGGTTGTTATAAAAGGACATGGGCTAGGGTAATGGCTTTTCTGGCTTCGGCTTTGTACTCTTCTGATTCTCGTGTCCGTGCTTGCTTGTTTTTGACTATTTTCTTGTGATTTTTAACTTATCCGTTCTGCACACACAAAACACAAATACAAGCATATTTTTGGTAATTTTTAGTCTGTTTTGGGTTTATTTGGGCCATTTTAGGTACAAAATAGATATGTGTATTCTACACTTATCAATCATTACTAGCATTCTTTAAAGAAGAATCAAATAGTAAACCATCTTTCCACATTGGCATCAAAATGTAGTCTTGGCTAGATCCTATCTCCTTGCTAGAATGACCTGCACCAATACTTTCTTCCATACCTACAAGATCATTAGAGTTTGTACCTACAACAACTAGCAAATAATTTATTGATGTTAGAACATCAATATCAAACAGCCACTTTGGTCCATCACCTGCAATAATAGGCTTATCCGCCATGAACCAAATAAAGCGAAGTTATTCTTCGTACATTCCTAGTTAATGTTGTATACCCTAAAAGCCTTACTATTCATTGAGTATCCAACAAAAGAATCCTTCATTACTTTCCATTAAACTTGCCTAAATAATCTAAGGTATTAAGAATGGTAACATGACACCCAAATGGTCTCATGAAGCTTAGAGCAGGTGTTCTACCTCTAAACAGTTCATAAGGGGTCTTGTTATGAGGCTTAACTACAATCCCTAATTTGCACATAAGCAATGTAGTATTAACTGCTTCAGCCCAAAATGTAAATAATTGACTTAAGTCGCAACCATGGTTCTTGCAGCCTCAATTAGTGCCTATTTCTCATCTTCAGCATCACCATTTTGGCGAGGAGTTTCTAGCTAATACTAAATTCCTTCATAATCTCCTTTCTGTATATAAAACTCACAATCATAACTCTATTTTTTGAACTCTGTTCTCATTGTCACATCTGAACTTTACTTTCTTATCAACTAGATTTTCTATCTCAGTTATAAAGCTCTTAAGAATGCCACTAGTTTCATCCTTAGTTGCTAAAAAGAAAACCCAAGTAAATCTGCTATAATCATCAGTGACAACTAGACAATATTTCTTATTCATTAAGCTGCTCACAAAAGTTGGACCAAACAAGTCCATATGCAACATGAATAAAGGCTGAGTAATATAGTTGAATCTGGACTTACAAGAAGGCTTAGGTTGCTTTCCCTTAAGATAATGCAACCTAAGAATGTGGTCATTTTCCAAAATGTTTAAAGGTAACCTCTCACAAATATTTCCTTTTAACAAGTTTATAAATAGTTTAAAATTTTACATGACCTAAGCCTCCTATGCCATAAGCATTGATTCAAAAGTGAGGCCTATTTGCAACAAGACAATTAAACACTCTTTCCGGAACAATATTCTTCATACAATCAACATTGTATATATTGTTCTTTCTCGAAACTTTAAGTAAAACCCGACTTTCATCAGCTAACTTAAAGTCAGGAGACAGAACAAAACATCCAGTGTCAGTAAAAAGAACACTGTTCTTTTTGTCACACATCTGTGAAACACTAAAAAGGTTAAACTGTAACTCCTTGACAAAGTACACATCCTCAAAATCAAGCTTACCAGTTTTAAGAGTTTCTTTTACCAGTAATTTTCCCTCCTTTGGCTCCTCCTCTAAAGGTAACATATCCTCCATCAAATTCCTTGAAGTCTGAGAGATAGGACATGTTCCCTGTCATGTGCCTTGAGCATCCACTATCAACATAGCCTTGATCTTCTTTTTGTGGATGACCCTGCACATAAAAATAAGGAAATTAGTTTCCTTTGGGGACCCAAGCCATCACTGACTTGGATCTGCCTCGTGCATCCAACAATAATTAATTGCTCTTCAAGTAATTAATGCACTATTAAGATTGGTAGGTCTCCAAACCCAACATGCTGAGGCCTTAACAACATTAACCCGATTTTCCGTCACAGCATTAACTACTGCTGAATTTGGCCTACTAGTACTAACTACTTTTGGCCTAGCAGTTTAAAGTTTTCCCTTAGCAGTATTAACTTTTTGGCTAGAATTTTTGTTAGTTAGTGTTGATTTAGAAAAATGTGACATTGGTCTAGCCTAAAATACTGTAGTTTTTGGGATGAGTAAGTATTATAGGCCTAGCAATATTAAGGATCTTACAGGCCCAGTTTTCATTAAAACTGCTCTTGGAACCATGTTCTTGTGAGCACTAGGGTGAGCCTTTTTAGAAGAATAATTGTAATTCACCCTTGTATAATTATTCTCAGATACCACCTTTTCCCTTTGATGGTAATTGCAGTTAGCCTACACATGGTCAAAACTTCCATAGATAAAACAGCAATCCTTAATAGTACATCACAAAGGACCACTTCCTAGCTGTTGGGACTTTTGATTATTCCAGTTTCTTTGATTTCCCCTAGGACTTTGTGACTTGTACATTTCAGCATACTTAACTGGTTTCCTAACTGGTTTTTCTTGTTGTTTAGGTCTAACAAATTCTATCTTAGCAACAGTAGGAAAAACAGTTTTCTTCTCTAACTTATCATCTGACACCAACTCCTCAACCAATGGGGCATCAGGAGATTCCCTAACCTCATTAGAAGTATCTTCACTAACACTCTTACTAGGCTTAGGTCCATAGCCTTCAAACTCAGGCTGTTGGAACTCCTCTAGACCAGAGTAGGACAAATCAAGATTTGGGGGTGAAAATAACCCTGTAGGGGGAGGTGGAACAACATTATAGCTTATAAACCCCACACCCTTTCTAGTTTTGTCAAGTATCTGACTCCTTATTAATTTGTCTAGACTCTTAGAAGCATTATCAAAATTTTCAATTTTAAGTTGATTGCTTTCTTTTTCTTGCTTAAGCTTTTTTTAACTCACTTTTAAGCACACTAATTTCTGAGTCTTTATATGAGATATCTCTTTAAGAACAACAAGTTGCTCACAAAAAATAACCTCATTCTTTTTGTAAAAGACAAGTTCTCTTCTACAGATCTAACCCCATTTATAATAGCTATAAAGTTGAACTCAGATTTGTTAAACTCTATTCTTAAATCATCAAGTTGAGTTTTAAGAGTTTCAAAGCTTTTTAGACAAGTTTTTGAACAAGTTTTGTCATTATGTACCTCAGAGTCTGAAAAAGCCATAAGAGCCATGTTTGTAGGGACTTCATCATCTGCCATATAGCTCCAGGTCAAAACCAGCTCCATCAATAGCCACCATGGCTTTGGAAGAAGTTTCTTCCACATTTACAGTCCTTCTAACAGACTGTTCCCGATTCTTGTTTCTGCTATCTGTTTCCTAGGTTTCCTCTGTATTAAATTATAAAATAAAAAAATATATTAATATTTTACATTCCCTTGCAAAGTGTCCCATCTTGTGGCAGTTGAAACACTCCACCTTGGATTTGTCATATCCAGCTGTGTCACTCCCATTGATAGTGATCTTTCTACTAGTTTTCTAGAAAAACCTTCTTATCCTCATGCTCAGCAATGCTAACTGCCACTTCAAATCCATCTCTTCTATGTCATCTTCATGGATTTGTTCAAGGTCCTCATATACAAGTTGAGACCCATTTGGTTGACTGGCCAAAAATGCATAAATAGTGTCATCACTTAAGTTAGCAGTACTAACTTGAGTACTAGCAGGGCTAACTTGAGTATTAGTAGTACTAACTCCAAAAGGCAGAATAACTTCATTAGTACTCTAGGTGGATGAACTAACAAAAAGACATATTCGAAACTTGAGCTTAAGCCATGAGTCATTGCAATTCCTTTAACCTTTTTGTTCAACAATCTTGAAAATTGTTTGTAGAGATCTTCAAAGCCATTGTGTCTAGATCAGGTTTATTCCTCCAGACCACAACATGAGTATTTCACTCAAAAGGCAGACTTCTCAAAAATTTCAAATTGAGATCTTCTTGTGAAATATTTTCACCCAAGATAGCCAGCTGACTTACAATCTTCTGAAGCCTATTAAAAGTAGAGTCTAGAGACTCTGTGCTTAGAGAACTAAAGTTCTCATACATTTGCTTTAGAAGAGTCTTCTGAGTCTTCTTTGTGGTTTCATTACCAACAAATCTTGTTTGTATACCAGCAAACAAAGTCTTTGCATCCTTGTACTGATTAAATGTCATTAGATGTTCATTAGGAAGTGCCATAAGTGTAGGTCCAAAGTCTTGGATCTGATTAGCCTTTTGTAAGCCAATAGTTAACTTGAATAAATTCAAATCAACTATAAGAGAGACAATGACTATGAATACTATGTGTTAATGCAGAATCTTAACACAAGTACTAAGAAGAACAATTGTAAAACTAACTTTGTATATTTCTATTGATTTCTATTAGGTTTGGATGCCCCAAACACTATGTCGTAGAGTTCCTTTTATACACCCAAGGAAACCCTAATAGGCTTTACAAACGTGTGAAAGGATAATGCATATCCTTTCCTAAGATATCTCCTAAGATATCTCTAAGATAACTATTATAACTATTCTGTTACATAAACAGACTTAACTACAAGGCCAGTACTAACTATAGTACTGCCAGACTTAACTTAGTACTGGCAGACTTAACTATGTCTACTAGACTTAACTCTATAACTACCAGACTTAAGTCTGTTTACAATAATTCCTAACAATCCTCCCCTAACTTGAACTTCACTTGTGATCTTCAAGTTTCTTTGAGTGTCTTCATTATAAGCTTCTTGAGGATTTTGTGAGCATTATCTTTGGAATTATTCTTGAACTGCAACCCTTTGAATTGATCACTACCTGATCTTTGCAGCAACTAATCTTCTAAGTATCATAATCAGCACTTCACAGCAACAAGTCATATCTCTTCAGCAACACTTGAATAAGCAGCAACATTGACTATATGTACATCAAATCATAAAGTTTCAGTCTATTCTCATCACTTCCAGGTGTGTTAACTCCTGTGAGAGGTGAATCATTGAAAATTTAATGGATTTGATGTCTCTTTACCAGTTAGCCATTAACTCTGGAGTAGCCAATGTTTGGTTTATAAACCATGGTACATTGATAACCATTTCAACTCTTAGTACATGAAACATGGTGAGTTGAAATACCATATGATTTTTAGCAAATCATCAGCTATCAACGGATTTGATTAAGCCTTTACCAAGTAACCGTTTGCTCTTGGGCTAGCTAATCCTTTGGTGGAATCATGGCATCACCCTGGTGGACTAGTAACCAGTTCAACTTTTGGAACTTAAATCATTGGTAAGTTGAGTACCATCCAGTTTTTGGTAAACTGTCAACCATATAAATGGATTTTCCACAGCCTTTACCACAAGCCATAACCTTGTGGGCTAGCCAACTCTTTACAAACATAGATATGGTGAGTTGATAACCATACAATTTTTGGCAAATTGTCAGCCATAAACGGATTTGAGAAGTCTTTACCAAGAGCCGTTTGCTCCTGGACTAGCCAGTCCTTATGTCTGTTAGACATGGTGGACTGATAACCATTTGTTGTGTTAGTGCATAGCACCTCCACCAAGTGTTATCTCTTCTCAACTCCATTTTACATAAACAGCTCTCTATCTATATACCACAGCTCTGAAAATTCTTTCAAACATTTACAAATTTATTGCTGCTGAGCTTGTTTCTCAATTAACTTCAAGAGTTGATAGCAGACCTCATCTTTTCTATCTCCCAAAAGCTTCTTTTCAAGCATAGCTTTGCAAACTCTGGGTGGTAGTGGATACTTAACCTCAGTCAGCATATAGATGTGTGCAGCCTCCACAGTCAAACAATGAACACTGCAGCTATGAAAGTATCTCCAATTGAGTATCTGTTGTTGATGTGGCAACTTCCAAATAGCATCCTCTTCAGATGGTGGATCAAACATAGTCTTTAGATCCCCCCATAAAACCCTTTCAAATTCTTCTTCAGGCCTGTTATCTCCATACTTCAACATCATCAGCCTATACAACTCCTTGAGATCATCTCTTGTTAAATCATTCAATAAGCCTTGAAAGTTCACATATACCACATCTGTGTTATCTTCCCTGATGATCTGATAAGCACCTCTCTTTCCAGTCTTGATAATCTGCCATTTAACTATCTTTGCAGGTGCTGGTCCTTGTGGAATTAAACCATTGGAAAACTCTTCTGAAGATGGTTCATCCACTCTTTCCTCCATGTAGGCTTCAACATCCTCCTTAGTGCCAGACTTTGCAGATTCAGGCTTCTTCTGCAATCCTTTCCTTGCCAAAGATTTTCTTTTAGTATATCTTAAAACTGGCTTTTTAATCTCAAATTCCTCTTCTCTCTTCACTGACTCTTTATCCTTCTCTTTAGGAACAGAAACATCCTCCCTTGTGTCAGACTTTAGCTTCTTGGAAGATTCTGTTTGAAGCTCTACACCAGTTCTTTTCCTACTCTCTTTTCTCTGTAATCCTTAGGCCATAAAACCTTTCACATGCTTCTCATCAAATACTCAACATTTTTCTTTAAGTTCTTCATTGTAAGCTTCTTTATCTGATCTCAATTTCCATCCACCCTATATCTTTAATAAGTGGCATTAACAGTCCTTTGTTGATCCTGAGTCATTGGTTTTATCGCCTTTGAGCTTTGTGACCTTTTTGCTCTGGCAATAAGTTTTCCTCTCTGACACTTATCAAACCCACCATTCTCTGAGCATAATCAGCCTCATATACATCTTCTCCTGCAATCTCTTTGACCAGATCTGCATTTGCTTCCAATTTAGCCCGAATTGTGTCCCAATCTTCTTCTGTATAAAACTGAGCAGCCTCTTGCACTTGAGCCATTCTTTTCTTTTGAGCTTCAGACAACTCTAACTCCTCTTGCAATCTTTTGCAGCCAATTCATCCTGTCTTTTTAGTTCTTCTCTCTTGCATTTTCAGCCTCCTCCTCAGCTTGTATCTGCTATATCTGCCAAACTAGCATGCTCCTCTCTGAGTTTGTTTCTTGTTTCTTTTGGTCTGATGAGTCCACTTCAAGTACTGCCTTTCTTCTCTTTGACCACCCAAACGAATGTTCACCACCAGAAACAAAACTTTTTCCCTAGCAGATTTAAAATCTTGTGAAACCAGTACTAACATCTTCGAAAACCAGTACTAACATCTTCAGCCATCCAGTATCCTCTTACTCCATCTTAAGATTCTCCTCTTGGTCTTTAATTGACTAAGGACTATCAAGCTAGAGTTTCAGCTGCTTCTAAACCTTGAGGACTAATATATGTTTCTCCTGAAGATTTGCCTTGTTTGGGAGTCTCAAAAACTTTTGATTCATCTTTTTGTAAATTCCTTCCCTGTTTGGAAGAATTTTCAGCAGCCTCATCTTCTGAATCAATAAGCACCACTCGTCTGCTCTTTAGAACCTTTTCCATTATCTTAACTTTCTTCACCAACTTCACTATTGCATTCCCCATAGTCTGCTTAGTCTGCTTGAGATCCTTCTCTAAGCTGTCAATCCTGGTCATTAACTGTGGAACCAGTTGAAAAAGATCATCTACTGACATGTGCCTTGTTTCTGCCTCATGAGTATGAGTAGGAGCCTGGGTTTGTGGAATGTCAGATTCTTGTCTAGGTGAAGATGGCTGGTGTTCAGGTGATGGTTGCTCAAAAGGGTGCTCCATGGTTTCATGTTCAGGTGCAGTAGAAGGTGATGAAGGTTCAGATGTTGGTTTAGTTACAGGTGTAGGTGGAATGGTGGTGGATTCAGTTGGTGCAGGTTGAGATGTAGGTGGTGGTGGAACTGTAGAGGATGATGGTTGAGATTGAGTTCCAGCTTGATCTGCTTGACCTGCATTTTGAGCAACAACAGGCAACATAGCAGGCAATAAAGGTCTTGGTACCCCCCTAAAACCCCTTTTCATGTTTCCAAAAATCTTTTTGGTCAAGGCCACAGCCAAATAAGGGTGTTTGCTTTCAGTTTGTATTTCCAAAATCATTTGTAGAAAGCGAGGGTACATCAAGAAACTTAGTTTTTACTCTTCAAATACCAACATTCCATCAAAATCAATTTTGAAAAAAGTTATAAACTGCCCATGTTTTATTTTTTTCTTGTTTTTTTTTTTTGTTTAATTTTGAGGAAAGAACAAAATCCAAAGCATTCAATATTGCTACCAAATTGATCCTATCCACTACTTTTAGGGCTTATGCAGTGTAAAATATGATGGACCAAGAATCGCCTTTGGGTTGTGAAAAAGCTTTTCCATAAAGTAAAAGAGCCATCAGTTAGATACTCCATATTCCCCATTCCCTCAAAAATCTCAGTATTTGGCAACATAGAAATCCCTGAAGCATCGGCTAATTGAAGCTTACTTCGAACAGATGCCTCAGTGATTGTATACTCAAGAGTATCTATGGTTGCTCTTAGTTCTAGAGTCCCATCAGCAAGAGTTGAGGCAGTTGCAGTCTGCCAAAACTGTTTGACTAGGGAGTCATGGATAGTAGGATTGTGAGTCAAGGCATACCTGATATGCGAGCCTTTTAAGAAATCTACTATCTCTGCAAACCCTGCACTTTCTTTAGGTTTCTTTAAGAATCCCACTTGGTTATGCTTGTCGCAGTATTTCATGGAAGCCATTCGTTGAAATTGTAGTAAAAAGGTTGTGATTGTTGGTGATTATCAACTGGGTTTGACTCGTTTTGGTAACTTAGTACTGATTGTAGCTGCTAATTGACTTTATATGCGAAAAATGATGAATTTCAATTGTCCCTCCGAGAAAATAGGCTCTTTTTAATGAAGAAAACTATTTTAGGTGAGATAAAACAGTAAATATCCAATTTGTATCATTATCCGCTTAAATATCCCCGCAATTTAGTATAAACGTCATATTTAGTGAAAAGTCAAAGTTGTGAGTCCAAACAGTACTAACGACTAGTTACCAGTATTAATATTGGACTACCAGACTTAAATCTGGTCAACCAGTATTAACATTTTATTGTCAGAACTAACAATAAGCTTACCAGGATTAATATTGGCCTACCAGACTTAAATCTGGTCAACCAGTATTAACATTTTATTGTCAGAACTAACAATAAGCTTACCAGGATTAACTAGTAAACTACCAGAATTAATATTGACAATACCAGAATTAACTTTTGCACAACTTCAGTTCAACTCTAATCCATGCTCCAATGCAATCCAAGTATAACCTGAAAATGTTAAGCCACACACAAAATATACTACAAAACTATTCAAAAACACTATGGTACTAGATCTATTATTTGTTAATAACTACTAAAAATAAGATAACCTATCATAATTAATTCTACTAACTAGTATTACTAGGTTACAAACTATACATTTAATCATCCCCTTAAATGTAGCTATGGATTTATCATACCAATATTAACCACTAAGAAATTGAACCTTGGTCCATCAAAAGCTTTGGTCAATAGGTCAGCTACATTGAAGTCTGTGTGAATTTTCTCCACCCTAATGAGCTTCTTCTCATAAGAATCTCGTATAAAGTGGTGTCTGATCTCTATGTGCTTTGTCTTGGAGTGATACACCGGATTCTTCACAATGCAGATTGTGCTTTCATTATCAATGTGAATTTTGGTATTCATGAAATTGAAACCATAGTCCAACATTTGATTCTGAATCCACAATACTTGTCCACAGCAACTTGCAGCAGCTACATATTCAGCTTCTGTTGTAGAGGTAGCCACTATTGTTTGTTTCTTGCATTGCCATGAAATTAATCTGCTTCCAAGAAATTGACAACCACCGGTTATGGATTTCCTGTCAAGGTTTGCCCTAGCATAGTCACTATCTGAATAAGCTTCCAGGTCAAAAGATGATTCTCTAGGATACCATAAGCCCAAATTGGGTTTGCCCTTAAGGTACTTAAAGATTCTCTTCACAGCATTAAGGTGTGAAGTCTTGGGAGTAACCTGAAAACGAGAACAAGCACATACTGCAAACATTATATCAGGCCTAGAGGCAGTTAAATACATGAGAGAACCTATCATGGATCTGTATAAGTGTACATCCACTTCATCAGCTTCCTCCATCTTTTGCTAATGCATCTTGGTCTCCATTGAGGGTTTTGCCAGTTTTCACACTTGCTAGGTCAACTTTTTTCACCATTCGGCAACATACTTGTCTTGAGAAATAAAAATTCCATCTGTCTTTTGCTTACCTTGCAATCTAAGGAAGAATCGAGTTCACCATAGAACTTATTTGAAATCTGCCTTTCATCAAGGCCTCAAATTCCTCACACCAAGACTTTCTAGTAGAGCCAAAAATGATATCATCAACATACACCTGAACTAGTATGATATCCTTCTTGTCCTTCTTAATAAATAAAGTCTTGTCTACGGTACCCCTCCTATATCCATGCTCCTCTAGAAATGTTGGTAGAGTAGCATACCAAGCTCTAGGAGCTTGATGTAAACCATATAAAGCTTTAACAACCTTATAAACCTTCTTAGGATGATCAGGATCAACAAAACCAAGAGGTTGAGAAACATACACCTCTTCATCTATAGTGTCATACAAAAATGCACTTTTTACATCCATTTGGTATACTATGAACCCCATAAATGAGTACCTTCATCATCAAACTTTAGCTTCTTTGCAGTTTTAGTTTGAAGCTCTTCACCAAATCTCTTCAAACTTTACTTTGTTTCTTCAAAGTTCATAGGGACATAGGTATCCAACTACTTAACCAATTTTTCAAATTCTGCTTTCACTTCTTCAAAATTCAACTTCTTCAATTGAGTTAACTTCCATGTACCTTGATTCTTTAGAAAGTTTGACATATAGTTCCTGAGCTATGTTTGAGTCATAGGCTTATTCCTTTTTGCTCTAGCTCTTTCCTCTGCAAAGTGTTTTCTTCTTTGATTTACCAACTTTACCATCCTTTTTGCATAATCTTCAATAGTAAGATCCTTTCCAAGCACACTCTCCTTCAATTCTGCATTTGCTTCAAGCTTTGCTCTAATAGTATCCCAATCTTCTTCATTATAAGACTGAGCTTCAAACTGAACTTGAGCCTTCCTTTTCTTTTGTGCTTCTGTTAATTCTTGCTCTTCAGCCATCCTTTAAGCTATAAGTGAATCCAAATGAACTTGTTTGGCCACTTCTTCCTTTTCCAAAGCTTTTTCTAAAGCATCTAATCTGATAGCTTCAGCAAGTCCTGCTTCTTCTTGAAGAATTTGTTCTTTTGTCTTTCTAGAAGCTTGAGTCTCATCTTTTTCTGTCATAGGAGCCTTTCCTTCTCTTCTACCTCTGTCTGGAGAAGGTAATGAGACTCTTATGCCAGCGGTATTAACTTTTTCAAAGGCAAACTTAACTTCTTCAAAGTCCAAACCAGTACCAACAAATTCTTTTGAACTCTTCCTTCTCTTGTATCTGAAGGTTTTGAAGTTCTTTCAAAAACTTCTCTTCCTTTAAATTAGTAGAAGACTTCCTTGGTCCAACTTTTTTGCTATAGAATGCTTGATTACTGTAGGCACAACAATAAGCTCCTCATCCTCATCTGCTTCTTTAGAAGCATTTGCATTAGGAGATTGTAGAGTACCTGCACTGTTAGTTACCTCTGAAGTACTTGCATGTAGGTTAGATTGATTGTCCAAAGATACAGGAATATAATTCATAGAATCAGTGAGATAATCAATATCAAACATCCATCTATAACCTACTCCTTTCACATTAGGTTTTTCTTCAAGAAATTTTACATGCAGATTTACTTCTACCTTTTTCGTTACTAAATTATATACCCTAAAGGCTTTGCTATTTAGTGAGTAACCAACTAGGAAACCCTCATCACACTTTCCATCAAACTTGCCAAGCACACTTAGAGTATCTAAAATGGTAACATGGCACCCAAAAGGTCTTATGTAGCTAATAATTGGTTTGTGGCCAAACAAAAGCTCATAAGGAGTTTTGTTTTCAGGTTTAGTCACTCTTACCCTATTAAAGATATAGCAAGAAGTACTATCTGCTTCTGCCTAAAAAGTAGTTGGTAAGAGTGAGTCTGCTAGCATAGTCCTAGCAGCCTCAATTAGGGTCTTGTTCATTCTTTCAGCAACTCCATTCTGCTGTGGAGTTCTGGCATTGCTATACTCTTGTTTGATTCCCTTGTTCCTACAAAATTCAAGCATATCCCTATTCTTAAATTCAGTGCCATTATCCGATCTAATGATTTTAACCCTGCGATTAAGCTAGTTTTCAATATGTCTAATGAAGTTCTGAAGGATGCCACTAGTTTCATCCTTAGTAGCCAAGAAGAATACCCAACTAAATCTGGTACAATCATCAGTAATTACAAGGAAATAACTTGCATGATTAATGCTTTTTACAAAAGTAGGTCCAAAAAGATCCATATGCAAGGTGTGTAATGGCTTAATGATTGTTCTTTCTAATTTAGCCTTACAGGAGGCCTTGTGTTGCTTACCTTTTTGGCAGGCAACACATGTATGGTCATTTCTGAAAACATTAAAAGGTAGACCTCTTACAAGGTTTCCATTCACAAGTTTGTTTAAGTTTTTAAAATTTATATGACCTAACCTCCTGTGCCACAATTTAGATTCATCAGATGTGGCTTTTGCAATCAAACAAGTATAATCTTTTGCAAGAGCAGGTGTCTTCATTCAAAGGCAGAGGAGTTTTTGACAGAGCTTTAAAACCTTAAAACACAAGAGAATGAGGCTTATTCTTCTGGCATTTTAGAAGATACTCCTGAAATTCTAGCTTTTAGAAGAGAATTGGATGAACTTGCTCCAAATCATTTAAGGGAAGTACCTAAAAACAAAGCTACCAGTACTACCTCAGTTAATTCTGGTAGTGGATCAGTAAATTCTCAACATGCTGGTCAAGATGATTCAGATATGCCAGAGCTCACAATCTTTAACAAGCCTCAGAAAGGGATTTTTGATGAGGCTTCTTATGATGACGAGGGTATAGTCTATGATTTCAACAACTTACCAACAGAAGTAGCTGTTAGTCCCATTCCTACTCTTAGGATACACAACATTTACCCATAAAGTCAAATACTGGGTGATCCTAAGTCATCTGTGCAAACTAGAAGCAGAGTGCAACATTCAGGAGCACATATACTTGTAAGTTATGTTCAAAAGCAGCAAAGGAACAATCACAAAGATCAACATCATTGTTTGTTTGCCTGCTTCTTATCTCAGCAGGAACCTAAAAAGATTTCTGAAGCTCTAAAAGATGACAGTTGGGTTGAAGCTATGCAAGAGGAGTTGTTATAGTTTAGGCTGCAACAGGTATGGATTCTAGTAGATCTACCTCATGGAGCAAAGGTGATTGGGAACATAAATGGTATAACAGAAAACAAAAGGGAAAAAAAGAGTAGTAGTTGTCAGAAATAACGCCAAGACTAGTGGCCCAAGGTCACAGACAGGAAGAGGGTATTGACTATGAAGAGTTTTTTGCCATTGCAGGATAGAAGCAATCAATCAGGTTAATTTTAGCCTTTTGCCTCATTTAAAATGGGATCATAGTATACCAAATGGATTGTAAAAGAGTGCATTTTTGTATGGCACTATAGTTGAAGAGGTGATGTTCTCAACCTCCTGGTTTTGTTTGATCATGATCATCCTACGAAGGTTTATAAAGGTTGTTAAAGCTTTTATATGGAATACATCAAGCTCCTAAAGCTTGTAAGGCTACTCTACAACATTGTCTAGAGAAGCATGGATTACAATAGTGTCCAGTAGACAAGACGTTATTTATTAAGAAGGTCAAAAGGATATCACTAGTTCAAGTGTAATGTTTGATGATATCATTTTTAGCTCACAGAAAATCTTGGTGTGATGATTTTGAGACCTTGATGAATGTTCATATTTCAAATGAGTTCTATGAGGTGAACTCATATTCTTCTTGGATTGCAATCAAACAAAAACAGATGAATTTTCATTTCTCAAGACACGTATGTTGCACGACATTCTGAAAAAGTTTGACCTTACAGTGTGGAAAACTGGCAATAACCCCAATGGATACCAAAGCATTGACAAAGATGAGGAAGCTGATAAGTGGATGTACACTTATACAGATCCATGATAGTTTCTCTCAATGTATTTAAACTCCTCTAGGCCTATATAATGTTTTGTAGTATGTGCGTTGGTCTCGTTTTCTGTTACTCCCAATGACTTCACACTTAAATAGTTGTGAAGAGAATCTTTAAGTACCTAAGGGCAAACCTAATTTGCTTATGTTATCCTAGAGAATCATCTTTTACCTGGAACCTTTCTCGAGAAATGAATATGCTGGCAAAACCTTGACAGGAATCCATTAACTGGTGGTTGTTAATTTCTTGGAACAGATTAATTTCATGGCAATGCAAAACAAACCATAGTGGCTAACCTCTGACAAAGAAGCTGAAATATGTAGCTACTGCAAGTTTGTTATTGGACAAGTATTGTGTAATTCAGAATCAAATGTTGGACCTATTTGTTTCAATTTCACGAATACCAAAATTCCACATTATAATGAAAACACACCATTCTCATTGTGAAGACTCCTGTGTATCACTCCAAGACCAAAGCACATAGAAGATCACACACCACTTTATAGAGAGAATTCTATGAGAAAGAAGCTCATTAGGTGGAAGACAATCCACACAACCTTAATGTAGCTACCTTATGACCAAAGCTTTTGAGGACCGAGGTTCAATTTCTTAGTGGTTTAATATTGTATGATAAACCATAGCTACATTTAAGGGGAGGATTAAATGTATAGTTTGTAATCTAGTCATACTAGTTAGTAGAATTAATTATGGTAGGTTATCTTACTTTTAGTAGGTATTAAAATATAATAGATCTAGTAACATAGTATTTTCGAATAGTTATGTAGTATATTATTGTGTGTGGCCTTAAACGTGTTCTAGGTTAAACTTGATTTGCATTGGAGGCGAATGGGATTAAATTGAACTAAGTTGTGCAAAAGTTAATTCTGTAATTGACAATATTAATTCTAGTATTTTACTAGTAAATCCTGTAAGCTTATTGTTATTGGTCTTACAATACTAATGTAATACTGTTGACCAGATTTAGGTCTGGTAAAAGCCCAATATTAAAATAGCAGGTAACCAATCGTTAGTTACTCGTTATGGTCTCACCATTTAACATTTCCCTCTAAAAAATGGGACCGTTATAGCAAATTGCGGGGATATTTAGAAGGGCGAAAAATTGATACAAAATGGATATTACTGTTTTAAAACCTCACCTAAATAGTATTCCCTTCATTAAAGAGTAGCCTATTTCCTCAGAGGACAATTGAAATTCATTATTTTTTCCATCATATCTAGTCAATTAGCACTACAACAGTTACTAAGTTACCAAACGAGTTCAAACCCAGTTGATAATCACCAACAATCCACAACCTTTTTAACTATAAGTTTCAACAGAATGGCTTCCATGAAATAACTCGCGACAACATAACCCAAGTGGGATTCTATTAAAGAAAAACCCTGAAGAAGATGCAGGGTTAGCAGAGATAGTCGAATTCTTAAAAGTCCGGCATTTACAGGATGCCTGACTCACCAGATCCTACTATAAATTACATCCCAAGTCAATCAGTTTTGCAGTACTGCAACTAACTTGCCTCTAACTCTTGCATATTGTTACCTATAACTAAGAGCAACCATATATCACTTCTTTAGTATCAAATCACTTATGCGATCTTCTGTATGACTACCGCTTACAAAAGCATAATCTACCAAGACTGAATAAACAAATATTGCCTACACACTAGCTAAAAAAGTAGTTCCATTTACCACATTGGAATCCCGCACAGTGACCTTAAACCATATTGTGACAAAGTAAATATCCCACCACCCCATAATGAGATTATTCGTCCAACAAATAATATAACATTGTCCTATTCCTAAAAGTGGTTGATTTTGGATCAATTTTTGTGTAGCAATAATAGCGACCTGCTTTGCATGCTTTGTCTTTCTACTGTCATCCATAAAAAACATTTCAAAATTGATCTATGATTGGCATTTGGCACACTAGAAAAAGTACTTAACTAAGTTTTTTAATTTTCCCGACGATTATACCACATGATTTTTGAAACTACAAACAGAGAATAAACATCCATATTTTAGCTCAATTTTGAATGACCAAGCAAGATTTTTTTGTGAACACTACAATGGGTTTTATGGAGGGGTACCAAACCTTTGATTTGCCTTGCAATGTTTCCAGTTGTTAGCTGTAGATCAAATTGCCAGGAACCGAGCAGATCAATCTGAGATCACCATCATCTTCGCAGACCGCTTACCATCTTCATCTCACCCACCTGTGATATCTGCAACAATTGCATCTGAACCTACACCTGTGGCTGAACCAACAACTCACCATATATCACCTTCACCTGAACCTGACAATGAAACCACTGAGCACATCTTTGAGCAACCATCACCTAAACACCAACCACCTTCACCTAGACAGGAGACTGCAGTTCTACAATCTCAGGATCCTACTCACCCTTATGTGCCAGAAGCAAGAACTATGACAGTGGAAGACTTACTACACTTGGTTCCCAATTTGATCACAAAGGTTGATAGTTTGGAGACAAAACTTAAACAGACTAAGCTGACCATGGGAAAAGCAATTGTAAAGCTGGTGAGAAATAAGAAACTATAAAGACATGTGGTTTTACCTGATTCTGAGGATGAGGATGCTGAAATTTCTTCCAAACGGGGGAGGAATTTACAAGAGGAAGGTTTGGATGAAATGGTTAGGAATATGGTGAAGAATAAATCAGAGGTTTTTAAGACTCCTACACAAAGCAAAACTTCAGGGGAGGAAGATATCAGCCATACAACCTTGGAAGCAGCTAAAACTCTATCAAAGGTTGCTTCTCAGAGGTCAAAGTCAGTTGATAAGGGTAAAAGATACAAGAGGAGAAAAGAGTCCAAGGGAAAAGACATTGATTCTGGCTTTGAAGATATTAGTACTGGCTTTGAAGAAGTTAATACTGGCTTTGAAAAAGTTAATACTGGTGGCTTAGGAGTTAGTACTGGTAGTGGACCAGTTAGTTCTGCTAGAGGCCAAAGGGAAGGAAAAGCTCCAATGATTGTTGAAGAGACTCAAGCTCCCAAAAGAACTAAAGAACAAATTCAACAAGAAGAGGCTAGTCTTGCAGAAGCCATAAGATTGCAAACTCTAGAGGAAGAGGAAACTGCCAAACAAGTTCATTTGGATGCACTCTTAGCTAAAAGAATGGAAGAAGAAGAATTAACTGAGCAACAAAAGCAAAGAAAAGCTCAAGTTCAATTTGAAGCTCAACACTACACTGAAGAAGATTGGGATGCCATTAGAGCTAAGCTTGAAGCTAATGTAGAATTGACAAAGAATGTGCTAGGGAAAGAGTTGCCAGAAGAAGACTTTGCAAAGAAGATGGTAGAATTAGTAAATCAGAGAAAGAAGTTCTTTGCAGAAGAAAGAGCTAAAGCAAGAAGAAGTAAGCCTATGACCCAATCACTGCTGAGGAACTACATGATGAATTATTTGAAGAATCAGGGGACATGGAAGCTTACACAGTTAAAGAAGTTGAGTTTTGAAGAAGTGAAAGAAGAGTTTGATAAGTTGGTCAAGCAGGTTGAATCTTTTGTTCCTATGAACATTGAAGCTACAAAGGCACAGTTGAAAAGATATGGAGAAGAGCTTCAGACAGAGATTTCAAAGAAACAAAGGATTGATGATAAAGATGTTTCAGTTGAAGAAAAAGTTACTGAAGTAAAAGAAGAAGAGCCAGTAATAAGAACAGGAAAAAGAAAGAAGCAAAAGGCTAGGAAGGGTATAAATGTTGACAAGAGTCCACAAGGAGATTCAGAGATTGATGAAGAAGAATCCGTAGAAGCTACGAATCCTACTCCTTTGGATACAAAATCCAATATTGTGGCAAATTGAAAGATATTTCAACAAGGTGAAAGAAGCATTTATCATATAATAAGAGCAAATGGAGCTGATACAGTTTATATGAGCTTTAGAGTTATGCTCAAAGACTTCACAAGAGAGGATCTTATTGAGCTATACAGGTTGGTAATGCAGAAGTATGGAACAAATAGGCCTGAAGATGTTTATGACAGAGTACTATGGAGTGATCTCGGGACTATGTTTGATCCACCTCTCAATGAAGATACCATTTGGAGCTTACCACTACAGCAAAAGATAATCAGTTTGAGGTATTATGATAAGTGTGAAGTACATCATCTAACTTTGGAGGCATGTAGTATTTATATGCTAGCAGATAGGAAGTATCCTTTGTCTAAAGATGCCTGCCAAGTGATGCTGAAAATGAAGCTTCTGGATGGAAAAATGAATGAAGTTTGTTACAAACTTTTGAAGATGATTGAGAAGCAAGCTGGTGTTAGAAAATGATGAAGTTATCAGTTGCTGGAGTTATGTTGGAAACTGTGGACTATAATGGAAGAGAGAAGGGTTTGAGTGTTGGCAAACCACCACACAACAAATGGTCATTAGTTCACCATGCTTAATAGGCATAAGGACTGGCTAGTCCAAAGCAAACGACTTTGGTAAAGACTTCTCAAATTCGTTAATGGTTGATAGTTGACCAAAAATTGTATGGTTATTAACTCACCATATATGTGTTTGTAAAGAGTTGGCAAGCCCACAAGGTTATGACTTATGGTAAAGGCTGTGGAAAATCCATTTATATGGTTGACAGTTTACCAAAAACTAGATGGTACACAACTTACCAATGATTCACGTTCCA